>PITA01005381.1:0-84224 GCA_004023965.1 Spilogale gracilis
CATCTTCTTTATCCATTCATCTGTTGATGGGCACCTTGGCTCTTTCCACAGTTTGGCGATTGTCGCCACTGCTGGGCATCATCATATTTAAATACAATTCCATTTAAGGTGTGGTTTGTTTTTTTGTGTGTGTGTGGCCACTGCTTGATGAGGGCTCAGATATTCCAGAATAATCAAGGATACTTAGGCAGCTTTTTTCCTGTAAGTAATTTTAGCTAAGAATTCAACCAGAGTTAAGTACTGCATTTGGGCAGGAAATAAGGTACTTTAGGATTTATTTGTTATATGCTAATATCCCAGGGAGAAACATATTTTCAGGCACAGAACAAAGAAACAATAGATGTTCTTGAAAATGTAATTTCACAGCTGTGTTTTATAATTTAAAGTTTTGGAATCCCTTCATATGTTGTTAGTAACAATCTTGGACAGATCTTTTTTTTTTTTTTTTTGTAATAGGTGTTTGAGAGTGCTTGCTGCTTTTAATCTTCAGCTTTGGAAGTACATAGTGAGTGATTGCTACATATCCCAAGGTGAGACCAAAAGAGACAGTGGTATGAATCTTGACCTCAGGGATTTTACTGTCTTACTGGCTGAGGGGGACAGACTTGAGGAAAGTAAAGAAGCAAAGCCACAGAGCTAATGTGGTTGGCAGTGTAATTGGTTCCCGAGGGAAGGTGTAGAGGAGGAGCTATGTGGCTGTGATTGTTCTGATATATGTACTGGACCTCCTGCCCACCATTTTCTGGACTATTTTTTGATCTTTCCAATACCTCTCCTTTCTTCTCTCCTTCTCCTCTCCTCTCTTCCCTCTCTTGCCCTCCCCCTCCTTCCCTCCCCCTTCCTTCCTTCCCGCTTCCTTCCTTCCTTCCTTCCTCCTCCTTCCTTTCTCCTTCTTCCTTCCTTCCTTCCTACCTTCCTTCCTTCCTTCCTTCCTTCCTTTCTCTCTCTCTCTTTCTTTCTTTTGAATACTGCCAAAACAATTCATTTAATTTTATTCATTTTATTGTATTCAGTTAGCCAACATATAGTACATCATTAGTTTTTGATGTAGTATTCAGTGATTCATTAGTTGTGTATAATACCGTTTTCAATTTAAGGGAGGTGATTTACTAAGCGCTGTTCTAACTCTTTCACAAACCCTCAGCCAACTCTTCCTTTTGTAACTTAGCTGTCCTTTCATCTTATCAGATCAATTAAAAAGCATCATCTGGGGCATCTGGGTGGCTCAGTAGGTTAAGCAGTTGCCTTCCGCTCAGGTCATGATCTCAAGGTCCTCGGATTGAGCCCTGTGTTGGGCTCCGTGCTCAGTGGGAAGTTTGTTTCTCTCTCTCCCTTAATTCCATCCCCTGCTTTTGTTCTCTCTTTCTCAAATAAATAAATAAAATCTTAAAACAATAAAAAAAATGAAAATTAAAAACATCACATCTAATGTTCAATATTACTTTCTGTTGAAAAATTTTTGAAAGGATTTTGAAATTATTTTTGCCTTTAAAATGATTTGGCTCCTTGGATCCAATTTAGAATTTATCAGCAATGACTGCATCAATTCCTGGAGTATGTATTCATACTCACACAATGAGAAAAATCTAACCAAAATGTTATTTTTATATAAAGTAAAAAATTTTTAATGAAACGTAGCTATTAAAAAGCTGCATAATATTGGATTTTGTAGACATTTAATTAAAGATTTATCAAATTCAAATTTTCAGTTTTCATGGGTGTCTTAAAGCCACAGTCATTCCATAAGCCCCTGAAATATCCCTCCTTAGGTCCAATGGAGAACTTTAAATACCATGGAACAGAGACAGTGAGCAAAAAAGAGTGTCTTTTTCGCTCAGTAGGTAAGGCCTTTTCAAGAGAAGTTACACTGCCATCAGAGTAACATGAAATAGAGAACCTCAGGGGCCTTGATGTTTTTCCCACTTTAGCTGTTGAACAAAACTCCAAATGACTTACATCTCTCTCTTCTTCCTTGGTAGCACTTGGGTGGTGGTTTTAAGCAGGGATGAGGTGGGTAGTTTCTCTGATAGTTGAACAAAAGATTTCCTTCAATGATTAAATGAATATATTTAGCTCTTTTACATACCATGAAAAACCATATGACCAATGGTCTTCAAGGAGAAAGGCATCTAATATTGAATACTTAGTGCATTTCAGAAGCCATGCTAAGTGAAACACATAGATGTTTAGGAATTCTCAAATAGAGGAGCTCAACATTTTAAAATGTTGAGCACAACACAGGGAGATCAGGATCAGAAATGAAGTATTGTGTCCAATTACCCATAGCTAGTAAAAGGAGGGGTCAGCAACATACCCATATGTTGTGTAGATTTTCACACATTCGTATAGTTACCTTGATTTTTAATTCTATTTTAATTTGGTCATTGCTGTTAAAGACTATGCCATCATTAGAGTTCTGGTAATTTAATCATTTTTCCCTTGGATTTTTTTGAGGGGGATGAACATGTTGACCACAAATTATAATAGTTCTGCCACCTTCTTCTCAATCTTTGTCCTCTTTGCCTTTGTTGGTCTTGTTATTTTAGTTAGGTTCTGAAAAAACAGTGTGACACAGAAGCCAGAATAATTGGTATCTTCTTATATTTCATAAACTTAATGCAAATATTTTCCATATTGGACCATTAAATATGATGTTTGATATAGGACTTTGGGAGGTTGGCTTTATCACATCTAAGAAGACTCCTATTCCAATTTCACCAGGATTCTGTTCTAAATGTATTTAGTGTTGAATTTTGTGATTTTCCCCCCATGTATTCATGCACATTTCTGCAGAGGCTATAGAACTACAGCCTCAAATCCAGAAAATTCTAATATTTGGTTCTGAAAGCCTTTGTCAGTTTTAATTAGAGGTTGGCATTTGTGACATGGGGTTCATCATCTAGTTAACATGCTGTAAAGGAAAAAATAAAGCAAAACTTTGTGACTTTTCCTTGTATATTCCATATGGTTTTTAAGTAATTTTTTAAAAGATTTATCTTAAAAATCCAGGGGGAATCTTGGAACACTGAAAAAATAAAATAAATTTAAAGTAAAAAATAAAATAAAATGAATTTTCAGGAGTTAAAAAAAAAAAGCCAGGGGGAGAAACAGAAGGAGAGGGAGAAGCAGCTTTCCTACTGAGCAGGGACCTCCCCACTCCTCAGAAGGAGGGGTTGATCCCAGGACCCTGAGATCATGACCTGAGCCTAAGGCAGATGCTTAACCGACTGAGCCACCCAGGTCCCCCCTGGTTTTAAGGAATATTTTACCTAAGCAAGCATGTCTTATTTATTTTTATGTGTCCAGTTGGTAAAAACAAAAGCAGAAAATTAACTTATTTCTCTCTTCTTTGAACTGTTTGTAGCACAGCAGTGTCTTAACCATCAAGATGAAATGAGACTGTGTTCAGTTTTGTCTCATGACACACTCCTAACCTCCTAAAAGTCCCCCTGCAGACTGGAAGCCATTTAGCCTGAGAAACCGACATCAGATGTTTTGCATGTTGGAGTCCTCATCTCTCCCCCTGGTGCTCCAACTCTGGAAATATGGAGCCAATCTGTGTCTGAAACCTTGAACTTTTCAGAAGTTTCAAGGACAAATGCTTGACTCTTATGGTGGCTCCAAACCACAAATGTTTTCTTATGTGAGTTGTTTGTGTTTGACATTTGGGCTCAGAGCAAAATAGTTTCCACTCCACGTGGCTCTGGGGGGCCAAAGCCCCAGTTCTAATTCTGGCTTTGCCCTATCATGCCCCTTGACCTTACTTATCTCCATAGTAATAGAGAGCGATTGAACTCTATAATGCACTGACATCCAGGTTCTATTTCTAGGAATCATAGGGTGCTGATGGCTTTTATCTCTCTTCTGTCCTTCCCGTTGGCCTGCTTATACCTCCCCAAGGATGTCTGAGTGCAAGTACAATCACAATCACTTGTCACATGTTGAGGATAAATGTGCCCCTCCATCCAAGCCCGACCACACGATGCATGTGAGCATAATGGATAAGTCATGACTATTTCACTTGCAAATGGAAGAATGCACTCAGAGGGGCTTAAGCCAAACCAGGCTGGTGTGACTGAAAGTCCAGGGAATAGACAGTCTTCATGCATGACCTGATCTAGGTGTTCAAAGAATGCTGTCAGGAAAGGGTCCCTCCTCTCTTCTCCTTCCTTCAGGTTCAGTTCTCCACGTTGGCTGGATCCCTAGGCAGCTTCCCCACACCAGCTTCATCCTGCATGATACCCTCAGTATACGGAGATCTTTTTCTTAACAGTCTCACCCAAAGTCTTGAGCAGGCACTTGTTTCTGCTTGTCAGTTACTGCTATGCCAGTCACTGTCTTGGCAGGAAGTCATTCACTCAAATGGGATGATTTGAAGAGAATGGCAGGGTTATTCTCAAATGTATAGGTAGAGTGTAGGGAAAGTACAGGGAGCTCTGGGTCATAACACTGGGATCTTATTATTCCTAGGTTTGGGAACAGAAATGGCTGTCTACCAACACCTCTGACCTTCAGTTGACAGTTGCAGTGCACCCAGGTGAATACAGAGCTTACTCTTCATCTCCTTCCTCCTTTTGCTTTCTTACCAGTATTGGTAACAGCAGAATCTAACTAGAAGCTAAACGACAAGGGAACATCCTGGTGAATTCCTCTTGGCACACAGAGCAGGGGATAGAGGGCTGGAGAGTAGACTCGGGTAGTGAATGGGAGATATCCATCCTATGCTCATTCCTTAATCAATCCCCTAACCAATGGGAAATAGTGTCAGATTGGTCAGACTCAAGTCCATGCTCATTCCTAGAGCTGAGGATGAGGTCAGGCTGAACTTGAAATGAATTGAGAGAGAGAGAGAGAGAGAGAGAGAGAGAGAGAGAGAGAGCGCTTGCATATCTGCACATGCAGGCTTGTGTTTGCTCAGCAAAAATCAAGGTGAGTTATCAGAAAAAGGGGAAAGGATTATAGACTGGCAAAAATAGCAGGGGCCACCATGGGGCAAATGCATTTCTCTTGTACATGTTCAAATCTCAGAGATTATTTTTCTGTGGCTTTTTCTTCCTAGGACCTGAGTGAGGCTTGACTGGCAGAGATGGTCCTCATTGCTGAGGATCAGGATTCGGTCATGATCTCCAGCCAAAGGTCAGTCTTCTGTTTGAAATTCTTTGGAAAACATATCCCACATATTGATGGCCTGGCTTGCTCAGGCCTTCAATTTGAGTTGACCTTGGGCTCCCTCGTCTTTTGCCTCTAAGCCTTGCTCATTCCAGGCCGTGTGCTGTCCTTTTCCCTGCCACTTGGTGCCCAATTCCAGTTCCTTCTCTCCACCTGTAATCCCAAACTCAGTCAACAGTTTTTAACTCTGTTTCCATTCCATGTGATATTTCCCACTTCAGGAATCCAGAATTCCAGCGGCTTACAATAAAGCCAATTTTTTGAGCTAATTACCCTAGGGTAACTTTCTGCCAGTGCTGTAAGATGGAATTCTAGATTCTAGGGACTTGAGCTCTAGAGAGCTCCCCATGCTGCCTACACACACACACACACACACACACACACACACACACACACACACACACACATATTACACACTGTCCCAACACTCCATAGACTGAATCATCACAGTCTACACAGCACTCACTTGGTGAGCAAAGGTACTTGGAACTGTGGTCCCAGTGGAGTGACACAAGAGGAAGAAGAAAGGGGAAGGGAGAGGAAACCCTTGTGGGAGGCTACTCAGCATGATCCTGAGTGTTGCTGGAGGAGTACCTTCAAACTCTAGAGCAGAAAGCTTCCCTAGGGTCTTATCAGACTCAAGTCCATCTTCTTCCTTTCTCCTTCTTCTTCCTGCCCCAAGAGTGGAACTAGAGAGAAATTAGTGGAAAGGGAAAACAGAGACAGCCTTTCTCAGGAAGACAGCAAAATGCCTGCCACTTGTTTACACGGGCAGTGAGTGTGTCTCCTTAGTAGAGTCATAAATATTTTCTTGGGAGGGAGTGTAAGCACTCCTTGTACCTGTTGCCATGGCAGCCAGGGAGCTTTAATAACTGGAAATAGCAGGCCTTTGGTTCTTTGGGACTCTTTTTTCAGGACCAGCAGCCATTTCTATTCTTTCTCAAGGATTTTCTCTTTGCCATTGGAAGCTTCCCTTGGGCTGCTCCCTCTTGGTCTCCCTAAGACCGTGACAGCCTCTCTTCACCTTCATGCATGTAAGGAGAAGCTGATCTTTTCTTGCTAAGCCCATGAAGCTTTGCGATCTGGTGTAGGTAACATAATCGTGCTTGCCTCAGTTTCCTTATTGGTGACGTGGGGAAAATACTTGTTTCTACATTGTCACAAAGAATGAGGTAATGCAAATTCAGTGTAGAGCACTGTGCCCGGTGTTAGAAAATTTGGTTCTTCCTATTAAAAAGGCAAATAGGAATCAGGGGGGTTTATAATAAGTGGCAGGAGTGCCAACGGGGTAAGCTGAGAAGGTTCTATGAGTTAGACCTGAGAGCACAGGTGAAAGTAATTGAGCCTCCTCTGCCGCATCAAGTCTCCTGTTTCCTGATCTTGTGTCTTGGCTAAGTCTTGCTTTATTGGACTTCCTCTCAGCCTGCTCTGTCCCCCAGGATCGCAATGGTAGTAGTAGATGCTACAAGGAGAACTATGGCTCTAATGCCTCCTTGGGTCATTCAAGGCCCCTCACAATGTTTTGTACCGAGTAAGGGCTGAGGAAGTATCTAGGGTTGATATCTACATGGAAAAGAGGGCATTCCAAGCATGGAAAGAGCTCATAAATACCTGGAGTTGGGAAGATTTTGGTCTTTCAGGGACATTTTTCCCTTGTCTCCTGACTCCCTTCCATTGGTCAAGGTTCAGCTCAGTTCACCAGGAACTTGTAGGTTTGGTCAACTGCTCCTCCCCTCATTCTCTCCCCCAACCACTGTCCTGCAACCACTGCAGAGGAAGAGTCCGTGCTCCGTGGTATTGCATTTCCTGCATTCTGGGATTCAGCCCTGGTGGGGTGCTGCCCAGGAGTGGAGGAGGGAACTGGGAGGACACCAAAGGAATACAAAGCTGTACTTAGTCTTTCTGGTCTTCCCTTTCCTTTTGTGAATACACTATTTTTAGTTAAGCAGTGCATACATTGATCTTAATTGTGGAAGTATTCAAGCAAATAGATAAAAATAAAGGTGCCATTATATATAGTACATACATATATGTTACATATATATTACATAATATAATAATAAACATTCTATATATTCATAAAGAAAAATATGCCTTTGTGTTGGTACACATTTTAATAAATGAGATTATTCTGTATTCAGTGTTTGGCTGCTTGCTTTTTCTCCTTAGCTGTATATCTTATAGATTTTTCTGTCAGTACTCAATCTTTTTCTTAGTATCACTGTTCCATAGTTTAATTAATCATCTACTAATGAAGATTTAAGATTGTTCTTACTTTTCTGTATTACAAAGAACATCATAGAATACGAGTCACACACACATACTTGTTTTTCTCTAAGACAAAACACCTGCAATAGAATTTCTAGGTCTTTAATTCTTATTTTGTAACTTTAAGTAAAGTTTTTATTTTCTTCATAAAGTTTCAGAACTTTTTGTGAGCATTATTCTTAGCTAGTCTCCTAATTTTATTTCTGTTGTGAATAGAATCTATTATTCTGTTATATTTTGTGGTGTGTTAGCTTCAGGGTATAGTAAAATTACTGATTTTTAAGTGCTGATGTTCTTTTTAACCACTTTTTTCAAATTTATCTTTTTAGCATATACATTTTTAAATTTAAATTCAATTAAAATACAGTGTATTATTAGTTTCAGAGGTAGAGCTCAGTGATTCATCAGTCTTCCATAACACACAGTGTTCACTACATCACGTGTTCTCCTTAATGTCCATCACCCTGTTACCCCATCCCTTCACGCCCCTCCCCGCCTGCAATCCTGTTTGTTACCTACGATTAAGAGTCTCTTATGGTTTGTCTCCCTCTCTGATTACATCTTGTTCTATTTCTCCCCTTCCTCTATGCTCCTCTCTTTTGTTCCTTAAATTCCACATATAAGTGAAATCATGATAATTGTCTTTCTCTGATTGACTTATTTCACTCGGCATAATACCCTCCAGATGCATCCACATTGTTCTAAATGGCAAGATTTCACTTTTGATGGTTGAATAATATTCCCGTGTGTGTAGGTGTATATACCACATCTTCCTTACCTTTGTCTGTTGATGGACATCTGAGCTCTTTCCAAAGTTTGGCTATTGCGGCCATCACTGCTGTAAACATTGGGTTGTAGGTGCCCCTTCAGATCACAACATTTGTATCCTTTGGGGAAATACCTAGTAGTGCAATTGCTGGGTCATAGGATAGAGCTACCCTAATTTTCTGAGGAACATCCATATCGTCTTCCAGAGTGGCTGCCCCAGGTTGCATTCCCAGCAGCAATGTAAGGGGAGTCCTCTTTCTCCACATCCTCACCGACACTTGTTGTTTCCTGACTAGTTCATTTCAGCCATTCTGACTGGTGTGGGATAGTATCTCATGATGGTTTTGATTTGTATTACCCTGATACTGAGTGGTGTTGAACGTTTTTTCATGTGTCTGTTGGCCATTTGCATGTCTTCTTTGGAGAAATGTCTGTTCATGTCTTCTCCGCATTTCTTTACTGAATTATTTGTTCTTTGGATGTTGAGTTTGATAAGTTCTTTATAGATTTTGGATACTCACTTTTTACTACTTTGATGGAACTACTTCTGAATCCTAAAATTCTCTTTGATGTTCTGGTTAAATCATCACATGATCTGCAAACAATGATAGTTCACTCTCTTCCTTTCTAATGTTTATATTGCATTTCTTTTTCTTATTGCATTTGTGATACTATTTATATGATTTTGGCTAACTTCTCACACTCTTTAACCTCTTAGGTGAGGAGGATATAGATTTATTGCTCTTTCATGAAACTTCTGAGGGCAGTTATTTCTGCCATAAGAAATGGTTTGGTGATTAGAGGAAAACACCCAGGGCTAGATGCCAAGTGAGATGTAATGGGCAAAAAAAGAGATCAGAATGTTCTTTGAGTTGACAAGCCATCTAAAGGTTATGTCAACAATATCCACTAGCCAAAAATTAAGTGGCCCTTATGGATATGGATACAAGCTTTCTGCAAGTGTTTGTTCTGTGGCAAAGGGCTGTCTTAGACTTGTGATTGGAAGGGATTTTTCCAGACCTAATGAGGGCTCTCACTGGAACACACACAGATAGACCCAAGCCAACACCATTATTTAAACCTGTGAAGGTGACAATGTGCCATACTCCTAACCTATCACGGTGAGACATATGTCTTTGTGGTGCTGAGGACTAGCCCTCCTGATCCATCCACCCCCATTCTGATCAGTGACCTATGTTGTAAGGTAATGTCAAAAGTTGACAGTCTCAACAGTGGAGCAAAATAAGCTAATTGGATGTAGATCAAACCTACTAACTTTGGTCTCTTTAGCACAAGTCACTGAATTATGGACTTAACCAGGCTAATGGTGTGTGGTTGGAGTAGAAGCTGACTAATGGGGAGTTACCAGAGACATACTATAGAAATCAATATAATGAGGGCCACAGTCAGTGGTCTTTTTTCAACTGACCTTTAAGGGTTACTTGCGCCTCATAATTTCTTGCATTTCAGGCATCACTATTGCCTACTGCAAAATGCTTCAAACCATAGCTTCTTTTGCAAAGAAGTTTTAAAGCTGCTCTGACTCTCTGAAAGTTGGATTCTAATTTAGTGCTTTAATTTTTCATACTTTGTTTAGAATCCTCCCCTCCTCCCCTTAAAAAAAAATTATTTCACTTGAGATATCCCATCCTTGGAGTTCAGTGAGGCAAGGAAGTTGCCAAACTTCATGTGAAAACCTTAGACCTTAATGAAGTAGATTTTTGTCATCTTCCTTCTTCTTCCCTCAAGAACACTTCAAACTTTGGAACTCAGAGTGCAACTGAAGGGCCTTGGGTAAATATGCACAAAGATGTAATGACAATGGATGCATCCTGGCTCCGGAACAGACAATCCTAATGATTTTGCTTCTGTGGTTTTTCCCCTCTCTCCCTCATGTTCATTTCTTTCTGAGTAATGTTTTAGGCCCAGTGGAGAAGCACATGATGTTTTCCGGTAGCAGAAATGAGGTTAAAGTAATGAAATTCTGCCAACTAAAGTTTGGGAGGAAAATGCTTAGTAGCTGCTGGGACACAGCCAGTTCCTGGGAAAGCAATTGTGTAACCAGAAAAGGAACTCAGTGGTTTGTTCAGCAGTGGGTGGTTCTCTAGTGTAGGTCCTAGCACTTTGATGGACACCGGGAAGGTTCCAACTTAAAAACTGGACAGAAATACGTTTCAACTAGATTGGAATCTCCATGAGGGCAAAACTGGTGTTCTCTTTTGGCCAGGGAATCCCTAATGTCTAGGCCACAAACGTGGGATTGGAAAAATCAATCAAATGAGTCCAAAGGGGAAAAATCTGCGTAGCTACTGCTGACACCTGTGTCACATCCCCTCCCCTGCCTCTGAATCATCTGCAGCCACCTGGGAGATTTCAGACTCACTCCATGCTGCCCAGTGTGCACAGCTGTCATGTGCCTTCCTGCGTTCTGCCTCCGAGCTGAGGTCACGGGAGTTGGCATGGCCATGCAGAGCAGACTGCAAGTGGCGGGGGGGGCTCCTGGGGTGTTAGGAGGACTAAGGCTGGCCAGTGAGGTCTGGGAGCTGGGGGCTAAAATCTCCTGTACTTTAGATGGACAACCGTGGGAGGCATCATGTTTGTGTGGAAGTGATTCCCTGCTGCTCAGGACAGTGACCTCAGTGATACGATGTTGGTTTTCCCACTGTAACTGGCCTGCTCTTCCCCCTCCCTCCTGCTCCCTGAGCTCATCTGCCCCAGTAAAACCCTTGCACCCTAGCCCTTGGCTCTCACTCTGCTTTGGAGGAAACCAAACTAAGACAAGTGTGTAGGAGCAGGGCATAAGTTTTGTTTTTTTCCAAATGGCTGTTTCCATGACTTTAGTCTTATCCAGATTCCACCAGGAGCCACACTGTTCCCATCCTAACTATTAGGGATTTTGAGGATGGGCCCTGGGTCTGGCTGCTTGGGTTCACGACGGAGAAGCTGTGTGATCCTGGGCAGGGTCCTTTAAAAGATTAATGAAGCACCTCATTTTCTTTTTTGGTAAAACAAAGATACCTACCATGGTGATTATTAAAATTCAACAAGAGCACGGATATGAAACTCTTGGTACCACACTGGGGCATGTTAAGTGCTCAGCTCATACTAGCTGCTGTGAGGAAACCACCTCTCACGTGATGTTGCTTTCAGTCTTCGATATCCTGCGGCTGGCCCTGTCTATCTATTGTCCCTCCAGCTCAGCTGTGAGCTTCTTAAGACTGGAACCTGCGGCTTTTCCGTCTTTGTGTGCCTTGCTGTCCAGCACTGTGACTCTCACAGTGTGGGCACCCAGTGGTGTTAGATGAATGAAGGCATGTCCTTGCTATTACCAGCAGTGATTTCAATAGCAACAGCTTCTTAGCATCTGGATGTCTGGAATCACTGTACTGGCCTTCAGAAGCAAAGACCGGCTCCCACGGCGTGGACTTTTGAGCATATTTTCCAGAAATACCATCCTTATTGGATGGCATTTGTAATTGATTGAGTCATTTAGAGTAGGAATTTATTTTCTCCTCTCTACCCGTGCTCTCCATTAGAACTTTCTCTGATGCTGGGAATGTTTTTCCTGCTGTCTAATGCAGTAGCCACTAGGCGCATGTGGCTCTTGAGCACTTGAAATGGGACAGATGTGACTGAAAAAGTGAATGTTAAATTTTGTTTAATTTTAAAGACTTTAAAAATAAAGATGCACACGTGGTGAGGATCCACATTTCTGGCCAGTGGCGTGCCCGCCTCTGGGGTTAGTGCAGATACGCTTGTTCAGGGAAAGAGCAGGTGCACATTAAACCCTCATCTTTCCACATATATTCTTTGCTTTGCCCTCCCCATCCTGTGAGAAATCATAGCAGGGCAATTATGTTTTATAGATGGTGATAATGATGGGTGCCTGGGTGGCTCAGTGGGTTAAAGCCTCTGCCTTCAGCTCAGGTCATGATCTCAGTCCTGGGATCGAGGCCCATGTTGGGCTCTCTGCTCAGCAGGGAGCCTGTTTCCTCTGCTCTCTTTGCCTGCATTTCTGCGTACTTATGATCTCTCTCTGTCAAATAAGTACATAAAATAAATGTAAAAAAAATTTATAGATGGTGATAATGATATTACGGTCCGTACCCCTCTCCCCCCACCCCTACTAGTAACAATAGCAGCAACTGATGGGCATTGAGAGTTACTCTAGGCATGTGCTAGTTGCGTTAGACATACTAGCTTCTCTTTTTTTTTTTTTAAGATTTTTATTTGTTTGATAGAGAGAAACACAGCCATAGAGGGAACACAAGCAGGGGGAGTGAGAGAGGGAGAAGCAGGCTTCCCGCCCAGCAGGGAGCCCGATGTGGGACTCGATCCCGGGTCTCCGGGATCATGACCTGAGCCGAAGGCAGTCGCTTAACCAACTGAGCCACCCAGGTGCCCCGACATACTAGCTTCTTATTTATTCTTCATAATGACCCCATGAGGTGGTCTCTTATTTTGGACTTCCCCTTGTACTAGTCTTGTGGGGTTGCCGTAACATAATTCCACTGACCGGGGTGGGGGGTGGCCCACACAGCAGATATCTATGTTCTCACAGTTCTAGAGCCTGGAAGTCCACGACCAAGGTGTTGGCAGGTTTGGTTTCTCCTGCGGCCTCTCTGCTTAGCTTGCTCGTGAATGTGTTCTCACCTGTGTTCACACATGCCCCTTCCTCTGTGTGTGCATGCCTGGGCTCCCTTCCTCTTCGAAGGACACCAATCAGACTGGATTAGGGCCCACTCTAAGAACCTCATTTTAACTTATCCTCTCGGGAGGCCCTATCTCCAAGTATAGTCACATTCTGAGGTACTGGGGAGGGGGGGTTAGGGCTTCGACATATGGATTTGGGGAAGATACAGTTCAGACTTAACACCCCAAAGAGGACTCTGGGACAAGGACTTGTGTGCAGGTAGCGTCTTTGGAAAGCACAACTGAGTTTATTTAGGGGAAAGTGAAACATGCAGAAAAGCCAGTGGAGGGTGTGCTAATGAGTAGGTTGCTGGGCCTGAGTCCTACTGGAGAAAACATGTCAGAATAGCCTGGTAAGTAGGCTCTTTGGATGCAAGAGAAAGCCTCTGGCTGATAAGAAGGAGATCAGGTGTTTAAGGTGAGAAGCTGTCAGCTCCAACTGGAAACTCTGTGCCCAGGGGACATGGCGAGAGGGATGGGGGAACATCAACTGCCCTTGCTATGGGAGGGTATGGTTGTTATCCCTATTTTCCACATGAACAAACTGAGAGAGTTGAGAAATCAATAACAAATGACGGAATTTGAATTTAGTTTATTCAATTGCAAACCCAACAATCTTAGCTAACACATTAAGGAAACTCATTCATTGATTGAAGAACCAAATCTTGGGCATCTTCTATATGCACACAGGCAGTGCCAGGGATATAACGAGGGGCAAGACCCAGGTCTGATCTCAGGGAGTTCATGGTCCAGGAGGGACTCAACCAGAATTGTTCCGTGGCAGACCCGGCATCCTAGGTCTTCAGACTCCTGGTACAGTGTTCTTGGCTCTCTTTGAGCTTGAGCTGTGGACCCACAGGTGAGCTGAATGCCTCAGACTATCCACAGTTCTATTTGACTCTCCCTTCGCAGTCTTAAGAGACCTGTCCCTTTGACGGCATGAAACATTTCAGCTCTTTAGCTTAGTTTCAAAAAGAGGCTCCCTAGGAAATGAAGTAAGGGGTGCACGTTGGGGTTTATCACTGGGATTTGTCTTCACCTACTCATCCACTTTTGCTCCCCCCATTGCCTCCCACGCACGCAGACCTTACCAGGTGCAGCGATCTTTGCACGCGGCACTCTGTCACGTGGCCCAGGTGAACACAGTGAAGACAGCTGAGGTGTGCAGGAGACGGCGCGGGCCTCCACCGGGGATCCATTCAAAAGGATCCTGTGGAGGAAGCAGAAGGGGATGGACTGAATCCGGTGGTCTCTGTGAATTACTCAGCACGAAAAGGAAGCATCTCTTTCCAGGTTTGAGGTGTTTTCATTTTTAATTTAAGTTTATTTTTATCCCACGGTGGCTAGAGTATGGAATCTCTATTTGCGCGTGTGTTTGCAGAGCTCCTGACGGTAAGTCTAACAAAGATCAATATGGTTTGCAGTTTTGTGTCACTGCCAACATTTCTGTCTCCAGCTGACAAATTCTTCTTTTTTTGCCCTTCAACTCTCCTCATTTGAGTTTTACAAAAGGAACAGACGTTGTCTTCATTTTACAGTGTGGGAAGTAAGATTGAGAGAGATGAACACTTGCTCTGCTTCACAACGTTTTGGGGGAGAAACATTAAACTCTAAATGTGAAAGGATGTTGGTAGAAGATAAAGGATCGTGAAGATATTATTGTCCTCAAAGTGGCAAATCTCTTTAGTGACAGAGCTGGAAACAGAAAGCATGCTTTCTGACTTCTAGAACAGCCCAGTGATTTTGCGGCTATAAGACGGTTTCTGTTGAGGTCTTTCAGGATATAGGAGGAATCTAAGTACATCGCAGGTCAATGTGGAAAGTCTTGATGTTAAATGGTCTGTGAGCCATCCTTACTAGGTGTTGTGGTTACTGCTGTCGCAGGGCAGACCGCGCCAAATTAGCGAGGAAAACAGTGATGATTTTATTATGCTTATGGATCCTGTGGGTCAGGAATGGTGAAAGGGCACACAGGGGGAAGGACTTGAATCTTCTTGGTGATGTCTGGGGACCTCAGCTGGGGAGAGGGGCTGACTCTACTGCGAGAGGCTGGGACGTCCTGAGGACTCTTGCACTGCCATGTCAGGGCCTGGACTGGGAAGCCGGGCCCGCTGGCCTTAGGTGCAGCTTCTCCCTGTGGCGGGCGCTTCCTCACAGCCTGGCTGCTCTGGGGTAGTTTCTCCCGTAACAGCGCAGGGCTCTGGGCATAGGTATTTGGACGAAGCAGAAGCCGAACTGCCTTCTTGCTTCTGCCATGCTCTGTTGCTGTCCAGGGAGCCACGGGCCCATCCCACAAGGAAATAGAACACAGGCCTTCCTCCTTGATGACGGGAATATCACACTGTAGGAGAGCTTGTAGGGTGGGCAGGAGCATTGCATCCACTTTTGTAAAATGCCATTTGCCATACTTGCTTTCAACTTGCAATCTTATTTTTGACCTTTATCTTATTTTTTTTTAAAAAAAACTCTAGGACCATGTGTTTCTGTGGAATGTTTCCATCTTTATTTGGAGAAAAAAAGATACAAGTACAAAAGATTAAATACATAAATATTAGCCTTATGAGCAAGAGAGAAAACAGAAGAATAATTCACCTTTTTCTGACTATACAAGTATGACTTTGTCTATGAAGATTAAATTGCTCATGGGGTATTAGTAAGTCATTCCCCCCATTGTTGGTGGCATTTATTAATGAGGCTATTCTTGATAGCCTTTTTCTTTTTCTTTTAAAGAGTTTTACTTATTTGAGAGAGAACGAAGAGAGCACGAGCACAGGTGTGTGGAGGAGCAGAGGGAGGAGAAGCAGACTCCTCACTGAGCAGGGAGCCCAATGCGGAGCTCGATCCCAGGACCCTGGGAGCAATACCTGAGCCTAAGGCAGACACTTAACCGACTGAGCCATGCAGGCGCCCCTCCTTTGGATAGCCTGAAATGGCCTTCTGGGAGCAGCTAGCATGCAGACACACATCCAGCTGCATGTGTGTTTAATGCCCGTCTACCATTTCTTCCTCCTTGAGTTAATAATACAAGTCGGGAACGTGTGCAACAGGTCGATGGGAAATGTTTCTGTGGCAGCAGTATACACACGGCAGAAAGCAGGCTGAGAGGTCTGATGGGCGGTGGGCGATCTGGGCAACAGGATGAAAGCAGGGCCTGGTGTTACGAACAGCAACTAGATCAAACACTTGTCAGAGCTTTGGTACTGATGTGCATGTGTGCATAGGAGCCTGACAAGAAACAGATTACCTAAGAGTCTCTGGGAAGAGGTTTTATCTGGGAAAAATCAAGGCGGTTTTCCAAAGTCCGGTTAGTTGTTTCAAAGGCAATGCTGAGATGTCTTTGCCAAGTGGCCGTCACGTTTGTGTTCAGATTTTGAAGGCACACTCGTGTTCCAGCCAGTGCACACACACACAGGTGTGCACATGCAGCCACACTCAGTGTTTTGGAGTTAGGGTCACGTAAGGTTTGTACCTATTTATGGTTTTGGTTTGCAGAATTGGTAGGCAAGTGGAGGTCTGATTATCACAGCATGCCGGCCACATTTCTTCTCATTAAAAAACCTTTTCGACAGCTGTTGAATCCCCTGCATTTCAGGACTCTGGAAAGGACATAAAGATATTTGAGGTCTGAATCCTGCATTCTAGTTGGGGAGACAAGAGATAAAATGTACAGTTTTGTCTTGCTAATAGGTTATGTGTTCAAAAAACAAACTGAGTGTCACAGACACGGTTGGTTTTTGTTGGGAGGAAGGTGTACTCCCCGGGGATGAGGCAGATTATTCCCAGAGGAGATGGGGCCCCAAGTGAACTTGTTGGGGTGGGTAGGATTCAAAAGGTGAGAAGGTGGGAGCATTCCCAGTGAGCCAGAGGAAGCAGAGAGCAGAGCATAACACAGACACAGAGGTGTGGGGGCGAGAATGGTGTGTGTGGGATCTCCGCCCCCCCCCCCCAGCTGCTGCCAGGAATGACAGGTGAACTTGAAAAAGCAATTTCGTGACCGCTTACCAAGTGATAGCACTGATTAGGACACTTGGGCCCTGGTATGAATTACTCAGATCAAATTAAAACCATTCATCTCTGGGACAAGCCCAGCAGAGAGGCTGGGCCTGCTTCTGAGTTTGAATCAGAGTAACTGAAGCTTCTGGAATGGGCCTGGTTGCGTGGAGAGCCTCTGTGTCCTGGGAACTCGGTGCCCCAGCAAGTTTTGTGCTTCTTGTAGCCCACGAGGGAAGGGGACAGAGTCGGCTTCTGCCTCCACTCACTGAAGCCTGGCTGCACAGGTGAGGCTCTGATCGACTTTTAATCTGGAGGAATCTGTTTGGGGAATATGCTAGGGCAATACTGGAAATGCACATTGGAGAGAGTCCATGTGGGGCAACATCAGGTGACATCACGCTTGCCTCTCTCCTGCTCCCTGCATACTAGGGATGCTCAGGGAGGCTTATTAGATGATTGGGAAAGCAGTGTTGGTAGCACTTTCTTAGCGTTGGTGTTGCAAAACACCATCAGACTTTGATTTCTTTGAGCAAATAGAACAGAAGTGATGGGGAGTAAATGTTATTTTCAAGCAGGAACTGTAAGTCTTCTCCAGCAAAGCAAGGAATGTCATCATTTATTCCTTTAACAACTATTTATTGAGCACCCACAGGTGGCAGGCACTGGATTGGGTCCCAAGGGTATTGTGGAGAATGAGACAGAGTCTTGTGTTATGGAGCACAGATGAGGCAAGAAGTAGTTTGGGGGCTCATGTGGATTCCCCTGATATAGAAACTAAGTAGGGAGCTGAGGCTGCCAGGTGGAAGGGGTGGATGCTTCAGGAGGGCTTCCTGGAAGAGGTGTTGTGTAAGCCAAGACTTTAGAGTCCAAGTTAGACCAGCAAATAAGGGAGGAGGGTTGTCAGCAGAGTGAACTACATGTGCACATGCCTATAATAAGACTTGATAGTTTCCAGAAACAAATGCAAACAAATGAAAGTGTTACTTTTCTACCCTCTGCATTCTCATCTCATTCTTCATTTATTTTTTTAGTTGTTTATCCCACAGTCAGATGTCATGATATATGAGCATGCAGACAAAATGGTTAGCTGGGACAAGAACATGACCCTGCTCCTACTGCTCTTTTCATTGGTCTCTGGCCAAATGGATTTTGGAGTTGAGTGCATCTGAGCTTGAATTCCAATTTACTCTTGAAATCATGTATTAGCGACGTGGCCTTGGGCATGTTACAAAACACACTCAGTCTCCGTTTTCTCATCAATAAATTGGGGCTACTGCTAATGCCTACTGCCCAGGGTAGCTTGGATAATTCAATGGGATAACATATGTCTATAAAATGAAGGTGCCCACTGCACACTGCTCTGGTTTGAGCTTACCCCAGTGTATTTTGTTCAGCCCCAAAGTTCATGTTCAGAGACTTGCCCAACTGCCTAGCTTCAATCTATCCCTCAGTTGTTGCAGATGCCCTGCAGGAGTGTCCTTGGGGGTGAGCTGAATAGTGTGGGATGGACTTATGGCATGACAAGGCATCATGCCACGCCCAAATCACTAGACCTGATAGGGGCCATCAGATATACCCATGTTTTGGGGATGAGGGGGTCAGCCAAGGGAGCTCTGCTCCAGAAATTCTCACAGTGTGCATGCAAACAGTTCCCTGATGGGGGTCCTTCTCTTTGCCCAATACCCTGGGATCTCCCAGGATTCAGCCCTTGTCTTTAGCTCACTTCTAGCTGGAGCCTGGGCCGTGTGGGTTATCCCTTCTTCCCCTCTTCTCCATGGCTTCTAGTTCCATCTTCAGATGCCTTTCCTCTACTGTCCCAATAGCACTCAGTGTGCCACTGGGAAGCATCTCATCACTAATGAAAAGGAAGTCTAGACTGACCATAGAGTTGAGGGTCCATTTCTGGAGTCTCTATTCTGTTCCATTGGTCTATGTGTCTGCTTTTGTGCCAATACCATGCTGTCTTGGTGATCACAGCTTTGTAATATAGCTTGAAGTCAAGTAATGTGATGCCCCCAGCTTTG
The DNA here is from genome assembly GCA_004023965.1 of Spilogale gracilis. NCBI lineage: Eukaryota > Metazoa > Chordata > Mammalia > Carnivora > Mephitidae > Spilogale > Spilogale gracilis. The sequence goes on from PITA01005381.1 coordinate 18,915, forward strand.
TTTTTCTTTTCATCTTTCCCTTGGTGCTTTGGGGTCTTTTCTGGTTCCATACAAATTTTAGGATTTTTTGTTCCTCCTTTTTGAAAAATGCCAATGGTATTTTAACAGGGATGATATTGAAAGTGTAAACAGCTCTGGGGAGGATAGACATTTTGCAATATTTATTATTTATTCTAATTCATGAGCGTGGGATATTTTTCCATCTTTTTGCATCTTCCTCAATTTCTTTCATAAGTGTTCATCAGTTTCTAGAGTACAGATCCTTTATCTCTTTAGTTAGGTTTATTCCTAGATATCTTACTGTTTTGTTGCTGTTATGAATGGAATTGTTTCCTTAATTTCTCTCTCTACAGTTACATTGTTAATGTACAGAAAAACAATTGATTTCTGTGCATTGATTTTGTATCCTGCCACATTGTTGAATTTCTGTATGAGTTCTTTTAATTTGGAGGTGGAGTCTTTGGGGTTTTCCACATAAAGTATCATGTCATCTGCAAAGAGGAAGAGTTTGACTTCTTCTTTGCCAATTTGTATGCCTTTTATTTCTTTTTGTTGTCTGATTGCTGAGGCTAGGACTTCATAGTGGTGAGAGCAGGTATCGTTGTCATGTTCCTGTTCCCCATTGATAATGATATCCACTGTGGGCTTTTCATAGATGGTTTTTACGATATTGAGGGATGTTCCCTCTATCCCTGTACTCTGAAGAGTTTTGATCAGGAACAGATGTTGTATTTTGTCAAATGCCTTTTCTGCCTCAATTGAGGGGATCATATGGTTCTTGTCTTTCCTTTTATTGATGTGCTCTACCATGTTGATTGATTTGCAAATGTTGAACCCCCCTTGCATCCCAGGCATAAAACCTACTTGGTGGTGGTGAATAAACCTTTAATGCACTGTTGGGTCCTACCAGCTAGGATCTTGTTGAGTGTTTTGTCATCCATGTTCATCAGGGATACTGGTCTGTAATTCTCCTTTGATGAGATCTCTCCATAGATGCGGTCTTTGCCTGGTTTGGGGGCAGGGTAATGCTGGCCTCCTAGAAGGAGTTTGGAAGTTTTCCTTCTGTTTCTATTTTTTGGAACTGCTTTGGTAGAATAGGTATTATTTATTCTTTAAATGTTTGGTAGAATTCACCTGGGAAGCCATCTGGCCCTGGACTTTGTTTTTCGGGAGGTTTTTGATTATTGCTTCAGTTTCATTACTGGTTATTGGTCTATTCAGATTGTCTGTTTCTTCCTGTTTCTGTCTTGGTAGTTTGTAAGTTTCTAGGAAGGCATCAATTTCTTCCAGGTTGCTTTGACAAATCAGAAAAAAATATCCAATGGAAAAAAGACAGTCTCTTCAATAAATGGTGCTGGGAAAATTGGACAGCTACGTATAGAAGAATGAAACTAGACCATTCCCTTACACCACACACAAAGATAAACTGAAAATGGATGAAAGACCTCAAGGTCTTTTTTGAGGCAGGAATCCATCAAAATCCTGAACATAGGGAATAACCTTTGTGACGTCGGCCATAGCAACTTCTTTCAAGACAATTCCTCAAGAGCAAGTGAAACAAAAGCAAAAATGAACTTCTGGGACTTCATGAAGATAAAAAGCTTCTGCACAGCTAAGGAATCAGTCAACAAAACAGGCAACCCACGGAATGGGAGAAGATATTTGCAAATGACATTACAGATAAAGGGCTGATATCCAAGATCTATAAAGAATTTCTCAAACTCAACACTCAAAAAGGTAATAACCCAGTCATAAAATAGTTAGAAGACATGAACAGACACTTCTCTAAAAGAGACATACAATGGGGGCGCCTGGGTGGCTCAGTTGGTTAAGCGACTGCCTTCGGCTCAGGTCATGATCCTGGAGACCCGGGATCGAGCCCCACATCGGGCTCCCTGCTGGACGGGAAGCCTGCTTCTCCCTCTCTCGCTCCCCCTGCTTGTGTTCCCTCTCTGGCTGTGTTTCTTTCTGTCAAATAAATAAAATCTTTTTAAAAAAAGACATACAATGACTAACAGACATATGAAAAAATGTTCAACATCACTAGCCATCAGGGAAACACAAATCAAAACCACAATGAGATACCGCCTTACATCAGTTAGAATGGCAAAAAGTAACAAGATAGGAAACAACAAATGTTGACAAGGATGTGGAGAAAGGGCAACCCTTTTACGCTGTTGGTGGGAATGCAAGTTGGTGCAGTCGTGGTGGAAAACAGTATGGAAGTTCCTCAAGATGTTATGAATAGAGCTACCCTATGCCCCAGCAATTGCAATGCTGGGTATTTACCCAAAAGGTACAGATGTAGTGAAAAGAAGGGCCATATGTACCCCAATGTTCATTGTAGCAATGGCTGCAATAGCCAAACTGTGGAAGGAGTTGAGATGCTCTACAGCAGATGAATAGATAAAGAAGATGTTGTACATATACACAATGGAATATTATTCAGCCATCAGAAATGATGAACACCCATCATTTGCATAGACATGGATGGAACTAGAGGGGATTATGTTAAGTGAAGTAAGTCAAGCAGAGAAAGACAATTATCATATGGCTTCACTCATATGTGTAACATAAGCACAGAAGACCATAGGGGAAGGGAGGGAAATCTAAAGGGGGAAATCAGAGAGGGAGATGAACCATGAGAAACGAGGGACCCCGAGAAACAATCTGGGGCATCAGAGGGCAGGAGGGTGGGGGAAGGGAGTAACAGGGTGATGGGTATTAAGGAGGCACATGCTGTGATAAGCACTGGGTATTACACTTAGCTAATGAATCATTGAACACTGCATCAAGGACTAATTATGTACTTTACAGTGGTTAACTGAGTGTAATAAACAAACAAAAAGAATGTCTAGAATGGTAGTAACTGGAAAATGTTTCCATGTCACAACCTGCAAAGGACATGATTTCTGGCCCCAAGCAGCAAAGTAGAAGACAAACAGAAGCTGTTTTTAAGAGCAGTTTGAATGCTGATTCTTGGCTTCTTAGCACCTGGGATATAGCAGCCCTTTGATAAATGGAGGCTTCTTCCTACTTCCTTCCTCTTCCCCTTCTTTTTTCCCCTTATTTATCTTCTCTTGCCTTTCCAGGCTTTCCCACCTCCCTACTGAGAATCATTGTCTTTGTGTAATGTGCTCCTGCTTCCTCTGGTGACCTCCTTCCCCAGGCAGCATCTGTTAACCCAAGTAGATGTGACCCAGGGACTGTCTCTTACACTTTCCCAACCTGGGAATTTCATTCTGGTCACACAGTGGGGATCTCCGCCCCCACCCCCAGCGAGTAAAACTCTGCTCTTTTCATTCCTAGAATGTTTTTCTGGATGCATAGAAAGAACACTGAAGCCCAGTAAGTTACATCCACAACCCCACCGGAATGTCTAAATCAATAGGAACAACAGTTTCAAGTGCTGGGGAGGGTTTGGAGCCACCAGAACTGTTGCCTATTGCTTGCAGGAGTGTAAATTGGGACTGTCACTTTGGAAACCTTTGGCAGTATTTATTAAACTTAAGGATCTGTCTATGCTGTGGTCCACTACTTCTATTCCTGAGGATATATCTAAGAGAAAGGAGTGTGTATGTCTACCAGGAGACATATACCTGAATATTCGTAACAGCTTAATTGATAATAGTTCCAAACTGAGAGCAATGCTAATATCCTCAACAGGACAGTATGTCAATAAATAATGGTGTATGGGGTGCCTGGGTGGCTCAGTTGGTTAAGTCACTGCTTTCAGCTCAGGTCATGATCCTGGAGTTCCAGGATCGAGGCCCTTATCAAGCTCCTGGCTCTGTGGGGAGTCTGCTTCTCCCTCTGACCTTCTGTCCTCTCGTGTTCGTTCTCGCTGACTCTCTATCTCAAATGAATAAATAAAATCTTAAAAAAATAAATCATGGTATAGTCATAGAACTGAATAATATGCAGCAATGAAAAGGGATGGATTACTGCCACATGAAGCAAAATGCTGAGTGAAAAAGGCCAGACCAAGAAAAGGACACATTTTCATTTAGACAAAGTTTGTAACAAGCATGCCTCATCTATGGTGATGGAGGCCAGAAGAGTGGTTTCCTTTGGGGGAATAATGATAGGGAGAGGGTACAAAGGAGCCAGTTGGGTTGCAGCCAATGTTGGTTACCTTAATCTGGGTGGTCGTCAATAGGTGCGAACATAATGTAAAAATTAATTGAGCTATACCCCAAAGATTTATAGATTTTATGTATAGCTTACTATGTGCAAGTTTTACTCTATTTCAAGAGGAAGAAAAGAAAAGAAAAGGATTTGGATGAAAAGAAGGAGACATGGCCCCCCCCAGCTCTCCCAATAACTAAATGTGACCATGGCCCAATCACGTCGTGTAAGGACCTTAGCATCAACTTGAAGAACCACATCTGGATTCCGTGGCTCTCTGGACACTCTGTGATGAGATCCGTGACAGCAGTGGAGCCTGGGACCCATTGCCCCTCTTCTTTTATTTCCACTAACACACACCGCTCTTGCTCTGTCGGCCAAGGAAGCCAGCCTCTAGGCATCTTATAAACCTCATCCTCGGATGGGAAACTTCCAAATGCTTCTCCTAGCCCATGGGAATGTGGGTTTCATTTCTTAAGACTCTGGGAAAGAATTCCCAATAAACCCACCTACGTGATAGAGTTTCCTAATTAATTTTAATAAACAAATTAAAAAGGTGATAAAAACTTGGCAACAGTAGTCCCACTGATCAGAATAAGCAAAGAGGCAGATATGTTTTTAAATGACATCATCATCATCATCATCATTATTTTGCCTATAAAATAAATAAAATAAATTATTCCTATTCAGTTCTCATCATGAAAGTGCTGGTATTCTGTACTCCGATGCGACAGTCCTGTCATAAATTGGCCCAAGCACTTTGGAAATAGTTATCAGGCAATCTATTCTTAAGAGACAATTCAAAGTATAGAACAAAGATACTGTGTTCACAAAACGAAGATGGGGTAAATTCCCTCACAGTGCTTCTCCCCACATTCTGAATCCCACAGCCACTCCCAGGGTCACCCAGGTCACCTGGACCAGAAGCCACAGCTATACCTGGGGCCTTAACGGGAACCCGAGTTCCTGTGACCCAGTCCAGACCTACAGACCTACTAATTCATAAACGCTAGGGCTGGAGCCCAGCAATGTGGGGTTTTAGCACACCCCTCCCTGCCGGGGATGGCTGTTGCCTGTTTAAGTCTGACAGCCACTGATTGAACTTTTGGTAAAGCCTCTGAGAACTTGACAAGAGCAGCTAAAGGGAGGGGAGGGATTGTGCGTCCTGACTCTGCTCAGTCGGGCCTCCCCTCCTCCTCCTTTTATCACCCAGCACAATGTCATGAGGAGCATGACTTCTTCATTTCTCTGGCTGATTCTCAGAAGTCTTCAACTACTGCCAATCTGTTCGACATCGATACAGGGTGCTAGAGGGGACAAAATGGCGAGAAGAGACAGGGGAACCCTGCTTAGTAAAGGTGTCCCCTGTTTGAGTTGTGAACACGGAGTGCAAGACGATAGTAATCATCTCTGGTCACCCTAAAAAATGTCCTGATAAGCACAGTAATAAAATGGCCGTGCCTACTGTTCCCCGAAAAGACAGCTTCACTTGCTCCTCCTGCTGCCCTGGGTGGGGAAGAGAGGAAGATCTGCTGCAGGACAAACCCATGCTTCAGGCGGGCCTGACCCCGGCTGGGGGTGGCGGGTGGGGGGGGAGCTACCGCGAGGGCCCAGCTCCATGGCTGCCATAGTCCGTGGCCTCGTCATGTTTTCAGCCCCACCACGAGTGGCTGATGCCCAGTAAATTAGATGTGGCTGTCATGTTGACATGGACAAATTGGCAATTACAGCAGAAATGATTCTGCCCTGGACTTTGGTCTCAAGCCCATGCTGGTTGGAGGTTTCCTTAGCCGTTGCCTTCTCTGGAGTCCGGGGTGGCAGGCGGTGCCTCCCGAACCTCTCCCGCCTCTTTCCCAGGAGGAGAGCAGCGCCGGCAATTTGGTAGCTCCGCCTTGCTCATCCTCGGCCAGCTCGGCAGTGGGGCCTGCCCTCCCAAGCCCCCACTCCCCGCCAGGTGCATCTTCCATAGGACCGGGGACAGCAGGATCTGGGCTAGGTATGCTCCACGCAGCCTGAGCAGCCCGAGCTGAAAGATACATCCCACAAATTAATTAACTTACACTGGGCTCTTGGGGCTTTGATAGTTACCCAAATGGAAAGGTCGGAATTGCGCATGTGACGTCTACAAGTGCCGAATAACTAGGGTGACAGGCTCCTGCAGTCATGAGACATTGAAAAGTGACCTCTTTTTGGTTTGCTTGTGGGAACTTGGTTACGTACTGGGTTGCATTATAATTCTTTCCCCTGTCTGGTTATATGGAACTGATCTTGATACCTGCAAACGGGAAGATTAAAGTTGGTAGAAGAGTGTTTCAAGCCAGACCAAGTATGCACACACGAGATTGGTGGCGTGTAGGTTTTATTTCAGTACTTCTGGGATGGGGCCCGAGGTTCTGCATTGCTGAGAAGGTCCCAGCTGACACTGAGGCTGCTGGTCTGTGGACCACGATTTGAGTAGCAAGACTATAGAGCAATGATGGCCAAGCATCTGTGCATTGGAAACACACGGGGAATTTAAGCAAGTGTTGACATGTGTCCCACTCACCCCCTCCAGAGATTGTGATAACTGGGTGGGTGTTGTGGCCTAGATTTTGGAACTTTTAAGACACCAGGCGATTGTAATGTACGTGTCAGTTGGGACCCACTCTTGAGAAAATAAGCAGCTGATGCCACATAGACTCAGCAGCAGCTCAGTTAGCAAGGGAAGCGGGTTGAGGGGGAGTGTAACTTCCTTGGATGGGGTGATTTGCAGAGTCGGCTTGTCCTGGTTCCTGAAGCTGGCACCCAAATCTCCCTGGAGCTTGTTAGAAGTTTGGAACGCAGAGCATTGTCCTAGATTTACTGAGTGTGACTCTGAAGTGGGGTCCTTGACAGATGTATTTGTAAGAGACTCCTCAGGTACTTGGGGCAGCCAGCCCAGCATGGGTCCGTGCCTGTCTAGCTGAACCAGTCTCTCCCAGTGACCTACCATGGGGGGCATTTATAGCTCCTCGAAGGCACCTGCTGGTGTACATTAGATATGTATGATTTGAAATAAAATCTGTTATGCTTCTATACATCTTATAAAAATTCCATGTGCTGTCATTCCTGTCCTATAAAGCAGTTAGTCACTGGCCACAGGGTCTAAGACTGACAGGATTCATAATTCCAGAACTGTCAGGGATGGTGCGTGACCCAGAACTCTGGGACCTACCCAGCCATTGCTTCCTCTGGTGGACCATTAGCATCACTTTGGTCTGACCTTTACAGAAGAGGGTTCTGTGGTCCTGCCAGCCAGAGCTGTGTCTGGAGGAGGGCTCTGGGCTCCCACCATAAGGCTTGGCCCTCTTGAACTTGTGTTCCCTGGAGAGGCAGTTTTCCCCTCTTTGAGTTACCTTTTCTGGCTTTGAGAGCTAAAGCCCCTAATCGCTTTTTGTAGCTAGAGATTTCTATGTCCTTTCTGTTCTTTCTCTTTTTTTTTTTTGTCCTTGTTAGAGACAGTCGGTATTTAGAATAAATACGCCAAGACTATTGAGTAGAATTGAGGAATGTTAGAGCAGACAAGGCTCTGTGGGTATCCCCATCTCTCGGGTCTTGTTCCAAGCAAATCGGGCCCCTTAATGTTCTCGGTTGCACCACCTTGAGGCTTTCTAGTCCTGTGATGTTTGCCAATGACATTCACACTTACCTTTGAGAATCAACTTCTACTTCTGTCTTCCTATTCAGATCAATCCCATCCTTCAATATTATGCCAGTTCCTCTTCCTCAGTGAAAGTTGTCAGTGTGAGGGAGGGGTAGGATCTGGTATTGGAAATGTAAGACAGTTCATTGAATAACTAGTTGCAATGTCTGGATTTTTTTTCTGCTAAGCCTGGAGCACCAGCAAGGTGGGAAATGATATGGCCAGAGCTCTGCATGAGGAACATTGAAAATAACAGACAAGAAATGGGAACCTCTTCTGAGGCAACTGCAAAAACCCAAGAGAGCCACAGCCTCTCTTAGGGTAGTACAAATGGAGAAAAGGGAATAAAAATGAATAAAATAATACCTCATAAAGAGATAAGCAATTGTTTAGATATATTCAATGGTTGACTCCCCAGTTCCTAGGAGATAATGTACATGAAAATGCTTTCACAAACTTCAAAGTGGTACGTATGAGAAGGGTATTGCTATTTGAGCTCATTCCTCATCAGTTTGTCTAAATCTTGGAAAAGCTATTAAATTAAATGATTATCAAAAAAAGTAGATAAAAATCAAAGCCATGATATCTATGACATAATGACATGATACTTCATCAGAAGAAAGTTATCCCAATAGCCGATTTACTTTAAAGGCAATACAGATTTTAAGTCTGCAACTTCTGCTTTGAAATGGCATAAAAATGGAAATTTCTCAAGTGAGTCATTCAATAGGACAGGCTGTTCCTTTTGGCTGTTCTATTCAAGCTCCTCTCCAGTCTCAGAAGTTTAAAAATACATGCCTGTCCCACTGGAGTCATCTCCTGTGGCTTGGTACACCAATTTATGGTTTAGATCCAGGAAACAACTTGACTCACCTATGTCTCCATTGGGTTTTTAATAAAACATTTCTGAACGTAAACTTCTTTCAAATAGATGTACATGTGTTATTTCCAGTGGGAAAATGGGAGATGAGTAGAACAGGCTACCATTAAAATCTAATGGGTTTCTCTCAGAAGCCTGAAGTATTATAAATGTTTTAAGGGAAGAGGATCATGTCTTAATTCTCTTAGAGTCCTTTAAAGATTTTAGGCCAATATCTGGCCCAGAGTAGGTGATCTGTGTGCACACACACACACACACACACACACACACATATAAATTAGATGTCACTGCTATAGTTAAAAAGTATTTGTCTACTTGCTAGTAAAGATACCAAGACAGTTTGATTAAAACAATCATATTTACAATATGTATAAAATGCCTATTGTGGGCTTAGGGCTCAGTTGTGGTGTTGGATTGAAACTAACAGAAATCTAACTCAAGATGGCTGAAACTTTTTTTGAATCTATTGCTTTTTTAATAGGACAGAGATATGCTGGGAAAAAATTGTTGGTTTTTCATCTTTCAGCTCTGTTTGCTTCTATGTTAGGTTTATTCTCCTTGTTAAGGAAAAAAAATGGCACCAGGAACTCCAGGCCTTCCTTCTATAGGTTTTACTAACTTGGGAAAAAACATTTTTTTCTTCCACTTGTTCCATTAACAATCTCAGACTGACTTGAATTCATAGCCCATCCATTAACCAGTCATTCTCACCAGGGGATATGACAGTGATTCCTGGATTTGAGGGACAGGTCAGCTGGGCTGAGTCCAGAGAGATAGTTCCCCAAAACAATCAAAGGGCTGTTAGTAAAAATAGAATCAATTCTGGACAAGCAAGAAAGTAGTAGATACCCATTTCATGAGTGTTGACATAATTATTTGAAAAAAAATCTCAGCCTTCAAGTTGCTTATAGTCTGGAATAGTACTCACACAATTTACAGAATGTACCACGAAATTAACTGACTTGTATTTCATTCATATTCCTGAATAGAATTCAGGCATGCAAATCTACTTTCATGGACTATTCACATGCAAGGCATTGTATAAAACTTTGTATCAGGCACTCCTTAATAAATGTTTGATCAAGTTTGAACACAACTTCTCCAAGACTTAAAATACCTTTGCTTAAGCTTAACTGCATTCTGCCCTCAATTAAATGATTGAACTGTATCTTAAATTAAAAATCAGTAGTTCCTTTCTAAAAATCTTTTGCAAATACATATACATTCCTAAGGCATATTTTCCATGGCGATCATTCCTTACAGCATGATCCTTGCTGGTTATATGGGTAAGTTTATGTGCCTATCAGGACACTCCCAGCCTTTGAAGTCCAGGGATGATCTTATTCTTTGATGCTGAACAGCACCATGGAATGAAAATTAGAGACCTCTACCTCCCCAGGAAGGGGCTACCACCATTGACATGCAGATGTGATTTCCTGTGCTTAGCCTTGCTCCTCCCTCGGTGCTTTAAGTTGGGGATCCTAAGAGTAGAGCCAGAGACAGGATTCCTGGGGAAGTGATTTCTTGAATCAGTGTTCCTAGGTACATTCTGAAAGGAACAAGGGAAACAGGAGAAGTCTGCAGAAAACTTAGACAAGGATGTGAGGGTCTAGCTTCAGTACGATACAGGGGTACAAGGGACTGTGAAGTATGGGTAGCACCCCAGAGCTGTCCCAGGGGGAAAGAGAGGGGTCTGCCTTCAATATGACATAGTATTCACTCATTAGCCGCAGGATTTTCCCCCCCTATGCTGGGGAGTGGGCCTTGAGTAACTTCCAAGGCTTTGCTGGGGGAAAGCAGTTCCTGTTGATGACGAAAATTCTAATAGGGAGGGTAGCAGCTGTGTCTGCTGGAAGAAGGATGAGAGTGTCAGCCTGTAGAGAGGATCTGGAGAAGGCTCCACAGCTTTTGCTGTCCTGGTGATGAAGCATACATGTGTGGGTGCCAAGGTCAGTCTGGTAGATGGCTCATTGTGTTGCAGAGTCACTTTGACAGCAGCAACAGAACACACACACACACACACACACACACACACACACACACACACACACACACACACACTTGCGTCTACACTCCCACTGCAGGAGATTGTTGGCTCACTGTGGTACCTGGTGGGCAGTATTGCATATAAGTTATTATTTTACCTAGAACAGTGGAATCTTTGCCACACTGCAACAAAAGGCCTTTCCCTCTTGGAATGCTGCTGAGACATCCCAAAGATTTTCATCATTGCTCTGTTTTCCAGAAGAGCAGTAGGTTGAGATTTGTTTTCTCAATTTATTAAGGTTGATATGACTATCAGAAACAATAGAGGTTATAATCTGCCCTTAGGTCTCACTGCTTTAGTGTGCCTTTGGCATTTATGAGCAGACAGTGCAAGGAAGAAAGACACTTTCCAGTTCTCATCTAAGACTAGCTCCAGTTAGTTAACTGGAGGGCATCATTGTATAGAAGGGCAGTTCCTAAGGAGAACTGATGAAAACACATTTCATTGCAGGGAAAGATTATGCAGGACCATAATGGACACATAGCCAGGAAATAGACATGCAGCTCTTTCTGACAAAGAATTCTAAGCTGGTCCATGCTGGGATTAGGGCCTATGGGATATATAGTTCTCTCTGGCTTTTTCTTTCTGTGTCAATGGGAACTTCCAGAGACTTTCTCTAGCTGATTAAGCAGTTGTTTGTTTGTATTTAAACCCTGTTTGACACAAGTGACAGTGCCTGTGATAGAGCACGATGGGCAGGGGTTTTAAGGAGTGAAGACCAGTCTCTGCTGGATTGGGGCTGGAGGGGGCAGGTTGTCGATTGCTTATAAGATGAAGTTGTTCTCCTCTGTAATGACTTTGGAGGCAAGGAAGGCTGCTCTGGTCTTTCTAAATTAGAAGGAAGCTTGAATGGTCTAATAAAGGCTATTGCTTTTTATTCACAAATAGTTGTGCCAAACAATGCTAACCTGGGTTTCCTATTAAGTCGCAACAGCTAAAGCATCATTATCTTGTTTATGTGCAAAAGATGAAGGTTAAGTAGATGAAAATTTACTTTTATAAAGGAAAAATGCTTCTACCATTCTGTATCTACAACCTAACTGCTTCATGATCAGGTTGTTCATGGAGTACGAGAGATAAGCCAGAGATGGACCTGCCCGTGTGTGCTCACATCTCTTAGATAAAAAGACTTTCTCTCTTTGTATAAATGCTAGGCAGAGACCAAAACCAATGTCCCAGTGTAAAGATGGCCTTGAGAAGAACAGGGACAGTGGGAAAGATGCAGGCTAGAGAGATATACTTGCATCATGCTTGCCTAGTAGTGATGGTAGAGCCATGTTTTGCATTCCTACTCCCACCTTAACCCAAGAGAAAGTGACTTGTCTGAGATCCAACAACCAGGTAGTGGAGGCAGATCCAGAACCTCACTACTTATGTCACACCTCCTGCGATCTTCTACTAGACCCAATCCATGGCTATAACCAAAGAAAAACTAGAGCTGGAAAGTCATGAAAGTGGTAAATAGATTTTACTCAGGAACTATGCGATAGGAGAAATGTGATTTCCATATAGGATCAAGCTCAAGTCTGCGCACTGCATGGGAAAGTGGGGACTTAGAACCAAGGAACAGGGTGGGGGTCAGTGGATGAAAAATTGCTAAGAGGAAACATCAAGAATGAGGGGTGTTCTGACTAAGCTGACCTGGTGGGATTCTTGTTGATGGCAGATTAGAGGAATCAAACATCACGTAGGACATTTGATCAGATATTAATGGTGGAGAATACTGGCTAAATCAACCTCACAGGATTCTTGCTAAAACTGGACTCCCCAAGGACAGAGACAGAAGCCCATTTTGGGGCCTTAAGAAGCAAAGGGCTCAAAGGAACCTAACTACAGTTTGGTCAAGAAGAGAATCTTTGTCACTACATAACACATCTCTCAAAAGCCCCTTAAATCATTTTCAGATTTTCTTCCAGAAGTGGGGATCCTACTGTCACTCCTGCCTACCGCACAGGAATTTTAGGACAGATGAGAGATGCACAAGTGCTTTGGAAACTTTAAACCATTATTTAAATATAAGGATACCTAAGGATTGATCACTCTGGTGCCACATTGCCTCCCAGACTTCTGAAAAATGCTCCCTCTGCCAAGTTTTTCATTGCTGTCTATGCTGCTCTTTGAGGACAAGGTGGAACTAGCTCTTTCTGATGGTTTGGAATGGAAGTATTCGGAAATAGTCTCTGCCCTGCTGAGAAAAGATGTCTTTCTTCAGAAATTTAATGATGCATCAAAGACTGTTTGGGGAGCACATGAAGGCTTTTGTATTCTAAGGGAGTTCGCTTTTGTATTGTAAGGGAAAAGAGCAAGAAACATGTTTTCAGCCATCAGCTCTCAACTCTTATACCAGTGAGTAAGATATTACAAGAATACCTGGATACATCACAGGGGACCAACATTTTTCTATGGTTTTCCCTGGCAGGGATGCAAGGAAGGAACAGCGCTGTGCAGCCTATGTTTGATAAGGAACAGGGTCAGCTCCCTAGGTTATGGTTTCTAGTTCCTTCTTGAGCTGTGAGTTAGCCAGAGACCGAAGAGCTCCAACCTCATAAATCATTAACTCTTCAGGAAATGACAGTTAGCTTTGAGCACCGTATTAGGCAGAATGGAACAAAGGAAAGAACGCTGGAGAGAAGAGGAAGACTTCTCAAATGACTCACTGGGCTTCTCTATGTGAGGAAACTATGTGGCTCTGGGTTTTCCTATCGGGAAACAACTATGTGGCTCTGACTTGGCACTACCCACAGAATTTTCCAAGCGGGCTTTTATTATTTGTTTCTTGGGTTGGCTTTCAGGCTCCATATGTTCCCGCCCTTACTTTTCTATCTTTTCCTCTACTAAATTATCTTTTATAACATACCCTGCTAAGCTTCCCTAAAGCTTCTCTGGAATAATGGCAGGTATAGGTCATGACAACATTGAGTTGAGCTGCCCATTCCTCCTCTATGAGGCAGCTTAGAACTTGGCTGGTGTCTCTTCCTGCCCCAAGATGCAATGAGGCCATGAGTGAATGATCAAATTAGGAAGATGACACTAATAGACAGCCTGAGAATACTACTCTTAAGGGGTGAAAAAAATAGAATGGACAAGGGAAGAAATGCAAGACCAATGTAGAGACAAGACTTGGAGAATGTTAGTGCTGGAAGGGAATCTGACAATCTGAGAGTCTTAACCATTTATTTTACAGATGAGGTACCTAAGGCCCAGAGAGATGTGTGTCGCCTAAATTCATAAAACTAGTACTGGCTGCTCTGGACCCTCATCCCAATTTGTGTATGTGGCAGAGCAGAGTCCTCTCTTCACCTCTTCCTATCTTCAGCCAAGGTGGACAGGATGTCACTTAACAACATAATAATCATCATCAAAGTTTGCAATGGGAAGTGATCTTTATTAGCAAAACACTTCTTTTTTTTTTAAGATTTTATTTATTTATTTGACAGAGAGAAACACAGCAAGAGAGGGAACACAAGCAGGGGGAGTGAGAGGGGAGAAGCAGGCTCCTTGAGCAGGGAGCCCGATGTGGGGCTTGATCCCAGGATTCCAAGATTGTGACCTGAGCCAAAGGCAGACACTTAACATCTGAGCCACCCAGGTGCCCCCCAAAGACTTACTTCTTTATAGAAACTACATTAATGGATGTGACTATGCTAAATGAAGCTATGCTTGCCAGGGCCAGTCCTTGGAGTAGCAGTGTGAGACTACCTACGGTTTGTTCAGATTCCAGAAGTACTGTATTAAAGTGGGGTTCTGAGCCTCAGCTCATGGGAAATCTCAATAGGACCCTTGGGTGGGGACTAGTAGGGAAAGGAAGATGAAGGGGGAAACTACAGGGTCTTCAGGACACACATGTGGGCAGATTCTCAGCTCTGACCAGAAAGACACCCCAAAGGAGCAAGAAAAAGAATGTTTATTTTGCCTTCTGTGCTCTGACTTGCGTTTTTTCCCACTGGTTATGAGTAAGCCTGGAATGTTCTGAGGATGAATGAAGGCTATAAGTCTTTTGTACTTTGGCAGGGCATATCGATCAAGATCCTTTTAGATTGTTCCTCATTCCTCAGAGGCTCTGCTCTGTGTGTTCTCCTTGCATGCACTGGCTTGGACTTCGACAGCTCATCCAATCTGTCAATGCCCATCGGATTCTAGGTCTGTCCTCCGTGGTGTAGTAAACCCCATTAGCTGGGAGTCATCTGAACATTTAATGAGTATACTTTCTATTATAGTCTATGAAAATAAAATGCATTATCTAAGAAGACTTTACAGAGAAGAGGAGACTTCTCAGGGCCTAAGTGGAATTGGTGTTACTGATAGAAAACATTATTTTTAGCATTAGTAATTACCACCAACCACCATTCAAAAGCATCTTTCTGTAATTAATACATTTGGAGACAGATTCCTCAGTTTCAGCGATTTCTCAGTAGTAATGTCAACTTTGTCATTTTCTTCTTGATGTGTAGCGTCTCTAATTACAAAGTATTTTGGAGATGAAAATTACAGATGCTGTTTGGGAGTGCAACTTTAAAGATGATTTTGTTGAGATTCCAATGTTGCTTACCCTCTGTGACTGACCTTTTATTGTTAAGCTTGACTACATTTCTAGATGGCGTGGAATCAGGAGCCAGAGGAAGTGAAACAGCTGGTGCTGACCTGAGGTCTTTATCAGGCAGCAGTAGGACTCGATGTGGCTGCTCCTGCCCTGCTCCAGAGAGGAGGCCCCTGGAGAATTTAAGACGTTGCTGGCAACGTTCTTCTTTACTTGCATTTTTCGTATTTTGAAAGCATGGGGAGCTGCTACTTTTTGGTTGAGTGATCAAAGATGTAACTGACCAGGACTTAAGTAGACCCACTTTACCTCCCAATCCTGCCAGCTGGCTCACCTGGAATGTACAGAATGCATAAATTAATGACAAAAATCACACAGAAGGTAGAATTTACCCAATCTCATATTTTTATTCACATGGGAGATTTCATGTTTTATTTCTGCTCAATAGGAGAATGTAAACATAAATGAGAAGAGCTCTATTAACTATACTAATGTAACCCATCCCCAACCTAACCTCACTTAATAGGTTTGTCCTCGAAATGAAATCCCCAGTGGTGATCTGCCTCTAGTAGAAGCACTCTCATCCAGGTGGTCTCTGACTGGTGCCCTTCCTAGCAGGCAGGTGGTTTCAGGGGATGACGTTCTTAAGAAGCTCCATGGAGCTCTCGAGGAATGGGGGGAAACAGGTGGATGTCCTTGCCTAGGAACACCTGGACTGATATACTTGGAAAGTCAATGAGGGATGCCAACTCCTTAGGGGTTACTTTTAATCCTGCCTGAACCACAGAGAGGATTAATGCCATCAGAAATGGAAATGGTTTCATTTGATGCGTTTCTGAAACTTTGCCTTGTTAGCATTCTGGGTGAACCTTTTAGAGAAAAAAGCTCTTAGTGGGAAAACAGAAGAGCTGTTATTATGCTACCTTTAAACCTTTCTTCCTTTTCTGTTTCAATTTAGAGATTTAAAATGCCCTCTTGTTTTCACCCCTTGGTTTGTTTCACTTTTATTCTTGCTAAAAGGAATAGCTATTTAGAAAGTAAGAAATAAATCAATGGGTAATTTCTTAAGCAACTGACAGTTTTCTTAATATAGGTAAGAAATGGATTTTTTAAAAAGATTTTGAGTATGATTTTGCTTTTGCATTTGCATTAAAGGTATAGGGTGTCTCTGATCTCAACAATAGAAAATGGAAGAGAATAGAAAGAAAATAGAAGAAAATTCATTTGATTTTAGACCTGGAGAGGCTTTAGCAATAATTTAATCAAATGCTCATTTTTCTCGACGAGCAATGTGAGACTCAGAAAGACAAAGTATTTTTTCCAAGGTCACGCAGCTGGATGGTCCTGGTGCTGGGTCCACACGCATGTACCCAGTGGCTCCTGAGCATTAGTCATAAATATTCATGGTTATTTAAAGTCCTAGTCCCCATGTCCCCCCTCCTACCCTCCTTGCCATTACTTTAGTTTCCTTTACCTGTTCCTGGTCTTCTCACTTCTGTTCCCATCTCTAGCTGGTTCTATGATGTGCCCATCCCACTCCTACTACTGGCCTCTGATATTTGGGATATTCTCTCTGGCCTTGGGAATTTAATAATTTCCCTGTGATTCTCAGTGCTTGTGTTGCGTTGTATGAGTTGTGCTGTTCCAATTCCAGCCCTGCAGAACCTCAGCCTAATCTAGGCCACCCACCTACCATCCTGGTTGTATTAGTCAACCAGTTCTTGGTTACTTCCATTACCCCTACTTTATATGGTTGGAGCACACTTAATTGGTAGCTGCTGAAACTTTTCAGCCTACAAAAGACATTTTCCTCTCTCCCTCTCATGTTCTGGCATCGTTTATGACCTACCATTTCTTTGAGAGTCTCATGAAGAGGGGCTGTGAACAGGGCTGTCCTGAGAGAAGACTCCTCTTAAGAGCTGCTAATGTGTTCATGTGTTAAATTCTCCAGCAAATGTGCAATACTAAAGGCCTTCTGAAAATTCCTTTACCCCAAAGAGCAATGCTGGTGATGAAAATTTCAGGCAGTGTGGAAAGTTAGTGAAGTCAACGTGTCCATTCAGTCTGAGCCATCTGAGAGCCCCTAAATTCAACACTTAACACAACTCTTCTCTTACACTTGGGAGCAATGCTTGGTTAAAGAGCTTTGAACTTGGCAGGAAGAAAATCTGGATTTTAGTCCTGCCTCCAGTCCTTGATCCCTGCGTGGCTTTGGCAGGCCTTTCAACTCCTCGGAGTGTTCATTTTCACATTTGTGAAATGGAGGTAAATATACTTGCTCTTTGTCTTCCTGAAGGGTGATCAAGATGATAAAATAGATCTAATCCCTCATCACTTGACTCCCAGGAGAATGAGTTCTTATTTCTTATCCTTCTCTGGCTAATCTCAGTTCTTCCTTCTGTGGCTCTTTTTTGATTACCTCTTACATATGGTATACTCCAATAATTAATGCTTGAGAATAAAGATCCACTCTCATGGCCTTTAGGAAATTATTTCTGGAAGGTGACCACTCATTCATGTTTCCAGCCTTAACTTCTTTTCTAAGCGTTGTACCTTGTCCTTATGCATTTGAGTGTGTTATAAGTAGATCTAATCCATCTTGCCCATGGCCACACTTGTATTCTCTTCCACCCCAAGTTGGATAATGCCAATAGATGGACAGATAATAAGAACTGGCTCATGTGATTATGAAGATCTCCTAGTGTAAGCTAGAGAATCAGAAAACTGGTGGGTAATTCAGTTCAAGTCTGAAAGTCTGAAAACCAGGATTGTTGAGGTGTAAGCCAGGAGGATATGGATGTCCCATGTCAGGGAGAGAGAGCAAATTCACTCTTCTTCTGCCTTTTTGTTATATTCAGTTTCTCAATGGATAGTATGATGTCTACACACATCGGCAAGGGTGATTTTCCTTACTCAGTCTATAGGTTCAAATTTTAATCTCTTCTGAGAACACCCTCCCAGACATGCCCAGAAATAACATTTACCAGCAGTCTGGTTATCCCTTAGCCCAGTCAACTTGACACATAAAATTAATCATCACACAGTCCTTAATAATAGTGCCTTGTAAGATTATGTCTGACTCTTTTTTTTTTTCTTAAAGATTTTATTTATTTATCGACACAGATCGAGAGAGAGCACAGGTAAGGGGAGCGGCAGGCAGAGGGAGAGGGAGAAGCAGACTCCCCACCAAGCAGGGAACCAGATGCAGGGCTTGATCCCAGGACTCTGGGATCATGCTCTGAGCTGAGGCAGCTGCTTAACTGACTGAGCCACCCAGGCTTCCTGTCTGACTCTTATGTGGAATTATAAGATCCTTGAGAGCAAAGACTTTTCTTTTCATTCTTTCCCCCTAGAACATGACATATCATAAGGCTCAGGAAATGTTTCCTGCCTGATGAGATAATTCATCCCATGGAGCTTTGCAAACCAGAAACTCTACACTGTAGTTAGAGATCAGAAACATTCAGAGATGTCTTATGAATGCATGCAAATGGGATATCTTAGTCTTTTTCTAAGAGGACAAAATAAAATGATATCTTATAGTGATACAATTAAGGTTATTATTCATGCAGCACACATTTATTTGAACACCTGCTTTGTGTCAGGGTCTCTTGTCCTTAGCAATCCTTAGCAATACTAAGATGAATGAGTAACCTGTCCTCCTTTTCCCATTCACTGAACTCCAGGATAATAGTCAATTGAAGGAGCCACATTTTCAGGTTGTAAACAAGGTTTAAGGACAATATAATGGGATATATCAAAATCCAAGTTCCTTAAAATGTTCTCTACCCTTACCCTCTTTGAATCATCTGAGGCCAGTAAAGTCATATCAAATGTATTATGAAATTCACAAGCTCATGCACAGTATAATGATTTATTGATAAAAAGTTAGAATAATGGTTCATCATCCCATCGATGCATAAAGATTCATCATTGTGTTCAGACACTATCTCTTCGTGTTTGGGCTCATAAACTCTTTATGTTCTTTGCTGCCAAATGAACCATTTCTGGCAAATTTCATAACTCATTGAGAGAAAGAGGTGGCAATAATAATACAATGCCATAGGTCTTTAGAACCTGTTTCTATTAAAACATGTGCACCTTCTGGCTTCTACAGCTTCCTAACGCTACTAGTTATATTTACTACTAGTTATATTATTGCTTGTGATACTGCATTATGCATAATGTTGTATATGAATGTTGACTTCCAATGGCTCTCTTTGGGATGGTCACTGTGTTTTGTTGATGATGACCACAAGTGCAAGTAACACCCAGTGTACATAGGAAAGGGTGAATGATAGCTCATTATTATCATGTTAAGGTCACTTTTAAGAATGAAAGCATAAAGAGAACAACGCAACTTGCAACTTAGTCTTCTCTTGAACTCTTTAGCTGTAATCACTACATTCCTACAATGTGATCTCTTTTGGTGTTGACCATGTCGCAGTTGTCCACATACTTCTCCCAGTGGGAAGGAGAGGTGAGGGACAATTGGTGGACTGGAAGGAATGGCCTCATTTGTACAAGAAATGTCTATTCCTTGTCTGGCCTGACTTCAGACTGACGCAAGAGAGTCATCACTCCAGCAATAGAGCAAGAGAGGACATCACTGGGAACATTCCTATAGAATTTGTGGAGCAAGAGTTTCAAAAGCCCTTTCCAGAAGACTGACTTTTCTGTGGTGTGGGAGCACACAGCAGAAGGAGTAGGTGCCCGTGGGTACCAGAAATATACAGTCCTGATGGGAAAGAATGCCTGCCACCATCCCTACTACCCTTGGGTAGTGTAGACTGTAGACTGAAAGTGGCTCCACAGGTGGAAAGGAATAGCCAGCACAAACCAGGCACATACATTTAGTTCAAGCCCGAGAGTTGGGAGTGGACCATAGGATAAGTCTAGAGCCCTGAATTTGTCTTTTATTTTATGTGAGTGAGTAATCCCAAATTATCTTGTCAGCACCATTCTAGTGGCCCAATTTTACAGTACCCTGTGAAAGAAATATTATGCTAACCAGTAGGAATTATTTGCTTTCCAGTTCTTTCTCCTAAAACTGGGACCCACGCCACGACATTGGAATGACCCTATAGGTGTGAGAGCATCTGGCAAATCTCAGATGTTGACTCACAAAGGAGATATCTAGGGCCCAGGTGGATCCTGATTTGGGCACAGGGCTCTCTCCTTGGGCTGACATTTTTGGCTCATGCAAATTCCAGGAATCTGATTGGTGCTTATATGTTTTTGAGGAAGAGACTTCAAAATATAGGACCTCTGAGTAGAGTTATCAACATAGGGCAGTGCCGTCTGGAGAGCTGTCTCATCCCTCCATTACTTCACTTTCTATGTAGACCCAAAGTTCTCAGCCCTGACTGTACATTACCATCACCTGGAAAGCCTATGAAAACTAACTGGGAACCACCCCCTAGAGATTTTGATTTCATTGATTTAGAATCAGTGAGGCCTGGGCATAGAATATTTTTAAAGCTGTCTAGGTAATTGTAATTCTAATGTGCTTCCAGGTTTGAAAGTTGGCAATAAAGACAAGATCTCAGACATGATATTATCCTAGAAGGAAAGTGCCTCTTGCTGGGGGGGGGGTGGGGGCGGGGGGGAGAGTTGTGTGGGAAGGACTGCCATGAAGGCGCTCAGGGAACTCTGCTTTCTGGGGAAGAATTTCTCCATACCTACGAAAATCCTTTCTAATTATTTGCCAGAAAGAGAATGCTGGCCCAGTTCAGTTATGTTTAATGTGTAATTGTTATAAATCTCCTTTGAAGCAAACATTTTTGTTAGCTGTTGACAAAGAAGGGATAACAAAGGCAGATTCCCTTGCCCAAGCACTTACTATTCAAGTGGAAGAAGCAGGCACATAAACAAACCTTTTTATTTTTATTTTTTAAAAGACTTATTTAATTGAGAGTGAGAGCGAGCAGAGGGAGAGGCAGAGGGAAAGGGAGTGAGAGCAGCAACAGACTCCCCACTGAGCATGGAGTCCGCCATGGAACTTGACCATGACCTGAGCCCAAATCAAGAGTTGGACCAGCAGCCAATGAAACCACCCAGGCACCCCTTAAACAGACCATTTTAATGTGCTATGGCAGGTGCTATAAGAGAGGTAAAGATAGGGACAATAGGAACACTTAACTAAGTGGAGGTTGGCCAGATGAAGAAGTGGTTCTCCACTGTTTCTTCATTGTCATTGGCAGATACTTAGTGAAGCATGGCACCTGTCTAGTATGGTGAATGATGTGTGGAGCCTGGAGGCTACATTGTGAGGAGGCTGTGGAAAGAGATGAGGCTGGAGAGGGTTGTAGGTGAGGTTTGCAGAGGGCAGCGGTTGCCATGCCAAGAGCTTAGACTGAGCCTTAGCCTGTAGCGTCCTTAGCCAATAGGAAGTTATTGAACAGTTCTATTGACTGAAGTGTCATTGGATTTGCATTTTAGATGAATGCGATAGGAGCTATGTAAGAAGGGGTTTGAGGAGACAGTATAGAAGTAGAAAGGCCAGTTAGAAGACCCCTACAAGAGCCTAGGTAAGAAATGATGAGGAATGGAACCAGAGCTCTGTTAGTGGGGTAGACAGTCTGGAGGCGTTTGAAAAATTTCTGGGAGGCAAACCTTTCAGGTCTCTGTGTATGACTGGTTGGGTGTTAAGAGAGAGGAGAGGGAATTATCCAGAAGGACCAGTGTTTAGCATGGAGAACAGGGTTTGTAGTGCTACAGGGCACATCGCAGGAGGAACAGCTTCTAGAAGGGCTTTGGGTCTGTGGTATTTGAGGTGCTCATAGGATTTTCAGTTGGTTTCTAAATCAACCTTCAGATGTAGGCTGTGGTGTGTGGGAAAGGGATTGTGATAGGACGTTCAATCCTATGACTTCTGTGATGCTCTCAAATTCAGCTATTGAGAGAGGAAATTAAGAGTGAGAAATCTTGGAAGAAGACATTTGTAGATGACATACCCAATAAGCAGCATCCAAAATATATAAAGAACTTATAGAACTCAATACCAAAAAATCCCTGTTAAAATGGACAGAAGAGAGCGAGCAGGAAGAAGGTGGTGGAGGAGGAAGACCCTAGGCTCATTTCATCCCATGAACACAACTAGATAACTGTCAAATAATCTTAAATACACTGGAAATCAACCTGGAGATTGACAGAACAAACTCCATAACTAAAGGGAGAGAAGAGGCCACATCAAAGAAGACACCTGACACATGAAAAAGAGAAAAGGAAGAAGACATGAACAGACATTTCTCCAAAGAAGACAAAGAAGACAGATAGCCTAGCTGGCAGACACAGGAAGAAATGGTCACCATCATTAATTATCAAGGAAATGCAGATCAAAGCCACAAAGAGATGTCCCTTCACACCTGTCAGAATGGCCAAAATCA
The DNA here is from genome assembly GCA_004023965.1 of Spilogale gracilis. NCBI lineage: Eukaryota > Metazoa > Chordata > Mammalia > Carnivora > Mephitidae > Spilogale > Spilogale gracilis. Next base: position 41,556 of record PITA01005381.1, read on the forward strand.
GCAACATGAGCAACCACTGGTGTAGGCGAAGGAGGTGGCAAAAAAGGAATCGTTGCGCTGTTGGTGGGAATGCAAACAGTATGGAGGTTCCTCAAAAAATTAAAAATAGAACTACCCTAAGATCCAGTAATTGCATTACTGGTTATTTACCCAAAGAATACAAAGACGCTGGGTGTTATACACAACTAATGAATTGTTGAACACTACAACAAAATCTTACAATGTACTATATGTACTAACTGAACACAATGGAAAAGAAAAAAAAACAAACAAAAAACAAAAGTAAACTACTAAATCAAAAAGATGTGTATGCCCCTATGTTTACTGTAGTATTATTTACAACAGTCAAATTATGGAAGCAGCGCAAGCTTCAATCAATACATGAATGAATAAAGAAGATGTGTCTCTCTCTTTCTCTCTCTTGCACACACAGAGTGAGAGGAATATTATGCAGCCATAAAAAAGAATGAGGTCTTGCAATTTGCAACAACATGATTTGGGCTAGAGAGTATAACGCTAAGCAAAGTAAGGCAGTCAGAGAAAGACAACATCCTATAATTTCGTTCATATATAGAATTTAAGAACCAAAACAAATGGACAAGGGCGGGGGGGGGGGGGAAGGAAAGACAAACCAGGAAAGAGACTCTTAACTATAGAGAACAAACTGATGGTGACCAGAGTGGAGGTGGGTGGGAATGGGTGACCAAAAAAGAGTGAGAAATCCATTTCCTAATAGGATTTTTTTCCCATTTAATTCTTCAGCATGAGAGAAAAAAAAAATCACCTCATATTTTTTTGTAAGCTCTCATGCTATTGTGGCTAATCCAAGACTAAGATTTTTCTTTAATGTCTAACCACCTGTGTGCATTTTTTTTCAAATGCTATTTAAGAGGGAAACATGGCACAAAATCCAATGTGGTGCATTAGAACTCTTTACTATTTTTATTAGCAAATGGGAAATTCTACCTTTTGCCCGAGGCAATTACTTTAAAGTTCCTGAAAGCATACTAATTTTGCATGTTACACTAAGGATGGAATCCATGATGAAAATGCTACGTACCATCCAGTGCCCCATTGAAATGTTACATATCTGTTCTCAGCAGATCACATATAACTCAATGTAGAAGAGTAATGAATTAGTTTGGGCTGCAGCCACATAGCAACAGAAAAATAATCCTTAACGTCCAAACAGATAAGCATGAAATAGAAGATTTTACTACAATCCCATGCACACAAAATGTTTTTGCCTTGAAATAAAACTAAAGAAGGAATATTTGTTTTTGCAGAAGTGGAGATGGAGAACATAGTCTGTTAGGGTGAAAAGATACTGGGCAAACTGGAACTCAGGGAAGCCAGAATAAGAATGTTGCCCTTGAGAAGTGTTTGTTAACTACACCTGGTCTAGGAGCAATGAGAAGACAACCCCGAATGGAGCTCCTCCCCAGCAGTCTCAAGCCAGCAGTCCTGGTCTTGGTCACAGCCATTTGTAGCCCGTTCATCTTTGATTGTTTTATTTTACATTTGATTGTTTATGATTTTTATTCTTCTTTAAAAGATTTTATCTATTTGTCAGAGAGAGAGAGTGTACTCATGAGAGAGAGAGAGAGAGTGAGAGAGCGCACAGGGGCAGGCAGAGAGGGAGAAGCACATTCCCTGCAGAGCAAGGAGCCTGATGCAGGGCTCGATCCCAGGACTCTAGGATCATGACCTGAGCTGAAGGCAGACACTTAACTGACTGAGCCACCCAGGTGCCCTTAATTTTTGTTAATTGTTAAAACCATTTATTTTAGAAATATTAAATCCATCTTTGATAGTTATAATTTACATACATATGTGTGTGTATATATATGTTCATATATGCACAGTAAATATTCTCTTTTGGTCTTTCTAATTTTTTATAATGTCATTGGATGAAATTTAATTTGTTCCATATAGATAGTAATATATGACATGTTGGTTCTTCTTTTACAACTTTCAGTGCTCCATCACACCAAGGAAGATCCTACCCATTTGAGTGGTATAGAATATATTTTCCTGTAGTGTCCCCTAGGACCTGAATAGATCTTCCTTATGTGGTTAGATTTTTAAAAATAAACTTGTTATGTTATGCATCTGTAATACACATACAGAAAAATGAGTGAATTGTAAGTGTGAGCTCTACAAATTATCTCTGGTTAGCTTCTCCCAGAAGCTTTAGAAATATATACTTAAATTTAACAAAGGTATAATATACAATCATATAATTTAGACATTAAAGTGTATCAATCACTGGTTTTACTTTATTTATAGGGTTGTGAAACCCTCACTACCATCAATTTTAGAACATTTTCGTTACGCCAAAGAGAAACTCCCTGTCTCTTAACAGTCGCTCCCCATTTCCCAACAGCCCCTTAGCCCCTCGCACCAATCTCCTTTCTGTCTCTGCAGAATTGCCTATTCACTCCAGTTAGCTTTTTCATCCATCTGGAATCTATTTTCGCGTGTGATGTAGAGTTCTAACTTTTTTTCCCTCAAATGGAAAAAAATTGTCAGTTGTCAATAATAGTCTACTTGAGTAAACAAATGAATAAGTAGCCCAGAGAATTAGAGGAATTCAGAAGCAGAAGCAAGTGCCTGTGGGTGCATAGTGGAGAAGGCTGCCTGGAGCAGGGGGAGTTGCAGCATGAGCGTGGTTTGGAAAGAAGGAAGAGGGAGGAGAGAAGAGGAGTGGCAGGGGAAAGACACGGGAGGACCCACCAGGGAGCTCAGAGCAGGTCCAGGAGTCCAGTCTCTCTGAGGCTGCTCATCTGTGTCCGAAATACCACCACCCGGGAGGCCAGAAGAGGTAGCCTGGGCACAGGCTGTGACGTCCTTAAACACTAGTCTGAGAATTTCTCTTTAAATCACAGAGAAGTATGAAGGGTTTTACAATGAAAGTGAAGTAGGGAATGTACTAGCGAACATGCAAAAGGTTTGAATCTTCTTTGCACAGATGGTCCTGTTGCTTCTCCTTGTGTGGCCCTCTCTGATTGAGAACCCTTCACTGAATCATTAGCCCTTGGCTCATCATTTGTGTTTCAGGGGAGAGGGAGCTCTTTCTAGCTTTGGGGTCAGGAATTTCTGGCATGGAAGGTAAGCTGCAAACTCGATACCCCAGTGGGAGCTCATAGCTGTCAAGCCCTGCTTCTGTACCAAGTCCTGTTCTAAACAGTCCACGTGTTTATCACAGCCTCTCGTCCATTCTAAGAGGTGGTTGCTATTGCTTTTAGCCCTCCTATGAATGAGGGAATCAGGATCCAGCAGTTCAGTGACTTGCCCACAGTGACACAGTCTATAAGTTCCTTCCTTCCTTCTCTCTCTCGTTCTTTCCCTCTCTCTCTCTTTCTTCTCTTCCTTTCTTCTCTCTCCTGTCTCTTTCCCTCTCACTCTGGGGGAAACAGCCAACAAGGAACTACAGTTTGTCAAAGAACATGCAGATAAACCTAGAATTAGATTCTCTGACTCAAGTCAAGCCTTGAAATGACTGCAGACCAAGCCAACAGCAGAGTGGGACTGCAACCTGGTGGGACACCCTGAGTCAGAATGAGCCAGAGACAGCACTCCTGCATTTCTGACCCTCAGAAGAGATAATAAATCTTATGGTTTTAGCCTGCTATGGTTTGGGGATCATTTGTTACATTGCAATAGCGAACTAATACATCCCCTGAAAATGGCTTGATTAAAGTGAAATTTCATGTAAGAAATCATGGGACTTTCATAGAGCCTGACATTAGGGAAAAGTCGAGCTTCCCAGGAGCGGAGAATGAGCACCCCACAAAATCAGTCAGCCACTCTCTCTAGCTTTTTGGAGTGGCACAGCTCTTGTGTCTGCTGTGTACTCTTTCCCATATCTCCTTCTGTATGCTGATTTCTTGCTGTTCTTGCTTTTTGAGAACACTGGTTGGTGTGTCATATGGGGTTACTGTGGGACCAGAGCTGCCCCAAGTCCTTGTGTCCTTACCCCAGGGTCCAACACAGGCTAATTCAATCCCTAGGTTCCATAGCACATTCTCAGGAAGACCCAGCTTGAATCAGGTTGTCTACCATGACAATCCACTGTGGCCGGGAACCAGGTCACATGGCACAGCAAGGTTCCTTTGCCCAGGCTGAGAATGGGCAGATTATACAAAAATAAAACATGACAAATTGATTCTCATTTTCCAAGCACACCAAGAAATTATTTATTAGCAACAATGAAATACACTATGGCATTTATTTCAATCTTTGGTAAAAGACAGAATCCTTTTTGAGAGGGCAATAGGTAGTTTATCTGATTGCGAAGTTTGCTTTCTCATTTTCAGCATTCATAAAGTAGGAACACACCTGCAATTTTATGTACCAATTACTATGTTGGATAATGCTCTGCTAGAGAGAACCGCTTTCTTGGGGGAAGAACCCTGTTTCTGAGTGGGTGCTTAAGTTAGCAAAATACAGAAGTTTGTTAGTAAAAATTTCATATCTTGGAAGGCAAAATAACACCATCAACAGAAGAACGGAGGAGAATCAGATGGGCCTAAATTTGCATCCTGAACTTATAACCAAATGATTAAGGACTTCTCTAAGACTCCATCTCTTCTCAGTAAAATGGACTTGGTCATTATCTCACAGATTCTTGGAAGAAGTAGATGCATTGGTATATGTAATACATATAACCCAGTACCCGGAATGTATTACGAACTTAATAAAAATAAGGTCATTACTATATTTGAGAAACACTTGAGATCTCTTTCAGAATTCATTGTATTGGTGGGGAGATGGGAAGGTATCCAATGTCTGCTCTTTTTGCCTTGCAGGGTTTAGCACTGTCTTGAGAAAAATAAGTGAGCCAGACAATCTACACTATCATGATTGATTTTGCAAATCTATGAGATAGCAAGTCAGGTGGGAACATTCCTGGTGGAGGGCTGCACGCTGGGTCAGACAGTGAAATGGAGTGAGTATGGAGCCTTGAGGCTAGGGGCCGTGCCAGATAGCACCTGAAGACCTTCCTTCCTCCTGTTTGTCCAAGTGTAAATTCTACCCACCCTTCTAAGGTAATTGTAAATGCCACCTCCAGTAAGCCCTCTCTGATTCTTCTTAGTTTCAAGGTTGTTCTTTCTCTTCTGGTCCCTTAAATTTCCTCCGTGCCCAGCATGGCACCTTCATTCGACACATGTCTAGCCCCTATTGTGGGCCAGGCACTGCCAGCTGTTGAGGCAATGGTGTGAGCTAAACCATCTAGCTTCTGGAGGAAGAGACCCCATCACTGTCATTCTTACCCTCAGCCCTGGGGACAGAAGGCATCTGCTTTCTCTCTGCTGCTCCCACAGTTTCTCATGCAAACCCCTGCTTCTGGTGGAAAGGGTGGGAGGTGCTTTGGGACTCATTTCTGTTTTCTTCTGCAGGCAATTGCACTGCAGCAACCACGAAGGTTTAGGAGGCAGTCTTCTATATTATAATTAAAAAGATAAAGGTTTTGGAGTCTATTTGAGTCTTGAGCACATCATAACTGGGAAAATTTCAGCCTTTTAGTGGATCTTTATAACTCAGTGTCCTCATCTGTAAAAGGAGATGATGATCCCCACTTTTACAGACCCCTGTGAGACCTAGCAATCACAGTAGAGCACCGAGACCTAGTAGACACTGGCTAAGCATAGCTAACAGTTGTCATTTTATCTTCTCTAGTCGTATCATTTTATTTAGCCAAATAGTTACTGAAAGCCAGCTTCGTCCCATTCCAGTCAATGTTGCAGGTGCTAAGGTACAGCACTGAACAAAGAAGGCCAAGCCCCTAGTCACCTGGAGTTCATATCCTCAGTGCTTGGAGACAGACAATCAACAGATATGTTGGGTGGGTGGTGGTGAACACAATGAAGGAAGGAAACACGAAGAAGGAACTGGGACAGAGGAAAGTGCTGGAGTGGGTATTTTATAGTGAGCTATCCAGGAAGGCCTCTTCGGTGGGCTAGCATTGGTACCAACCCTGGAATGAAGTGCTCGAGGAACCCAGGTAGCTATAGGGGGTCACATGGGCTTCAAGTAGAGGAAGTCGTGATATGCAAAGAGCCTGGAGAGGAAAAGTGTTGGACTTTGAGGAGCAGCAAGGAGAGTAGTAAGGCTAGGATGGAGTGAGCGAGAAGGGAGGGAGCAGGAGACCATACTAACATACCATCTAGGGACTGTCGAAGAAAAACCCCAACTCAGTAAGGAGAGTCTCCTCAAAGGATTATTGCAAGGGAGGGAAGGGATGATCCTAATAGGGAGAATGTCAGGATCATAAAACCTGTAAGTGTCTCAGGAGTAAGGCAAATAGGGGTTTTCTTTCATAGAGGAATACACAAGTCTGTAAAGAGCCAGGTGCGGGGCAGAGGGGCAAAGGACAGTGGACCTGCCAGCAGATTGGGGAACATTTCACCCTGTGGGCAGCCTGTTCTAAGAAGGGGCTGCGTGCTGATTCAGGCTGAGCGTGGGCTCAACCTCAGGGGCCCAGAGGGGCCACAGAAGCATGACCAAACTTGGCTAACAAGCATTTCTGCTCTAGTTGAACAGCGGGGGCAAGCTGTTCAGTTAATAATGGATGAGGCAAAGAATAGGAATTTGGCAGGTCTGTGCCTGGTCTTGCCGTGGGTAAACAAGGGCCAGAGGACATCGGTGAGTCTTACCTAAGCCCTAGGGGGAGGCCGGTTCTTTGCTGTGCACTGTTTTCTGGAACACAGAGGGTCAGGCCATTTCTGAACTTTCTCATTTTGCTGGATCACAGGGCGCTGGTGAGAGTCAACATCTTTAGGCCTTTAGATTTTTTTCCATGTGAGAAATAAAGTGAATAATACGTGACTAATCAACATATGGCCTGTAATACTGGAGTTTGTCCTACAGGACTCCACTCCCAGAAGGTTTGGGTGCCTGTCTATCATTTCTGGGTCCCCAGTTTCCGGCTTCTCTTCCCTCCAGCCCATACAGCCCACCCTGCTATGTAACCAATGGGCCCCACACCACCAGAGGCAGAAACATAGACTCCTATGTCATTGGTTGGTCCATTGTGCCGTTGCTTGCCTGCATTGTATCCTGCAGGGAGCACTTTATTCTAGAAATATCTAGGGCCCACTTCTTATTTTGATTAAGATCATCCGGCAGAATCTGATCCGCTTCAGGGCAAGGAGAACTCTTCTGCATTAAGAACTTTTTACACTGTCCATTGTGTGCCTGGCTTCTGTCTTGCTTACCTCCCACTGAGCCCACTTTTATTAGAGAGATTTACTCTTTTCTCAGGACTCTGGGTCCCTCTGTCTCTCCCCTGAGCTCTCTCTCAGTGGCAGCATGGTGAATCTTCTGCAAGTCTTTGGTACCCCAGAGGTGGTGCTCATTTGGGGGCTGTTATCTAAGGAGTCCCTTTGCAGAATAAAGACTCCCTGTCAGAGGCCTCCATTTCTCTGTTTTACTTTGACCCAAAGGAATCATCATTTATGAAATTCTTTCCACAGCTAATCAAAGCATTTCAATCTTTTTGCTTTTAATTTTCTTTATGATTATAAATGCAAGGTATATATTTTATGAAATATTATAAATATACAGAAAGATATTTGAAAGCAAAATACTGTATTAATATTTTGGCATGTCTTATTTGCATCTTTTTTCCTAGATATTTAAAAAATGGATATCATGACAAAGATACCATTGGATAAGCCTTTCTATCTTGATATTTCAAGCACTTTCCCATATAATCAGTATCTTGGTAAAAGAATTTTTAGTGTATATAAAGTTTCATTTATATACATGCTAAAATTTACTCATTTCCCTAATTATGATACTCAGGCAGCTTCTCCCTTTTGCTATAATAAATAATCCCATAATTCACACTTATATATACAAGTCTCTGCCCTTATTTGTGTTATTTCTTTACAATAGTGTTCTAGAAATGGAATCACTTGGTCAAATAGTAGGAATCTTATGAGCACCCTTTATAATTATCACCAAATGGCTTTCCTAGAAGTATTTCAATTTACACTCCCTAGCTCCAATACCTTTTTATATCTGCTAATTAATTAAATGTTATTTTGTATTAATTCACATGTATTTGAACCAATAGTATTGAGCATCAGTTTATACGTTGGCTACATATTTCTATTCCATTTCCTATGATACTTCCATTGTAACTTGTTCCCCAGTATTGAAAGTCAAGGTGACCAGATTCCAAGCCTGGCTCATCCATTTTTCCATCTGTGCAACCCTGGGAAGTATCTTTGGCTTTATAAGCCACAATTTTCTCATCAGTAAAATGGGAATGATTCTATTACAGTCTTGTTGTGATGCTTGAGAGTATCAAGCACCATGTCTGGTATATAGGGGTTCTTGAAAACTTTGGGGATTGTGAGAGTTGAGAGAGAATCTGTCTGATTGTGTATCTAGAGTTTCGGATGTCTTTGGTTGATTAAATTTGGAATTTTGTTTTTTGTAAGGGTACAACAGTAAAAAAAAAAAAAAAAAAAGACAACTATAACCAAAATAAACTACCACAACTGCATGTGGTGGTGAAAAATCCAACCTATAAGTTGAAGGTGTGTTGCATGCACAGATGGGGTCCTAGGGAGTAGACTACAGAGAAGACTGGAGGCTACAGCCCACCAGCCCTGTGCCCTGGTCTCTGGTCAACCATGGGTATGAATGGCACTCTACTCTTTAATCACCTTGTGGCAAGCAAGTTCATCACTCTGAGATATCTCTACATGTGTCATAATCTCCCCGAGCTTCCTTGCCACATATTGGTAGAGCTCCCATGCCTTCCCCAATCATCTGGGGGATTGTTGAGGGGTGAGTAGTCAGCCTGCCCCACAGCCTCCTTCTCTGTTTTTGCCAGGTTGGCAGCATCACTCTGGGTCTCTGCCATTGCCTTTATCTCCCTAACTCTCTGCTCCCTGACACTCACTCCTCTTTATTTTCCAAAGCATCACCACCCCGAGGCTGTTGTGTAATAGAATTTAACATAGGGAAAAGGGAAAGAGGGATTTTGGTACCTGAAAACTCACAAAATAATTTAAAATTCAATAGCTGACATTAAAATTTTTTGGTCCATCCCCTGTCCCAAGGAATTTCTTCTTGATTGTTCTTCTATTGAATTTCTGACTTTTCCAGATGCAGACAGGTTCTTTATCTTCTACAACAGGTGTTTTAAAACTCAGCCCTATTGACATTTTGGGTGGGACCATTTGTTGTTGAAGCTTCCCTATGCACCGCAGAATGTTTGATAGCGTCCCTGGCTTCTGCCCACTAGACCACATTTGTACCTCTCCCCCCATGTCCATTGTGACTCCTGAAAATGTCTCCAGATATTGCCACATATCTCCTGGGAGTCAGACCACACCTGGCTGAGAGCTGAGAACTACTGCTTTAAAATTGTCCTTCCTTATGTCCCTCTTCTTTTATTCTTGGGTCCCTAGACTCCTTACTCCTTTGTGCACCAAAGAACACTGACAAAATTCTTGAGATTTCATTAGGTAGAGCAGTTTAATTTCTAACACTGCCCTCATGTTAGGCTCCCACCTTGACTTCGCGGTTGCAAAGAAACTTCACTGAGGTATTTATTTTTGACTAAATACAAAAGCTCTCTGCTGAGCTTCTATCCTTAGCAATACAAAGAATGTACAGGCTTTGAGATTATAGTCCTTTCTTTAACTTATCCTAGACCAAATAATGGAAGGTCTTTAGCCACCCCGCCAAGGTCATGGTTTTGTGTGTGTGTGTGTGTGTGTGTGTGTGTGTGTGTGTGTGTGTGTGTGTGTGTTATGTTTCTATTCTTTTTCTGCCTTTTGGCTATTAAACAGAAGGGTTGACTTAGCGGTTTCTGAGGGTCTTTCCAGCAACTCTGTACCCTAACTGAAATGCAAAATTTGCTCTTTAGGAGCTATTTTTAGGAGCATTTACTAGGCATCTGAAAGTCCCCCACACCTAAAACCTTACCCTTTTATAATCTGGCCCGTCCCTCTGAAGGTCGCAATTACATTCAGTATATTTCAGCTGTAGGTCTCTGGAGGTCTTCCTTCTGTGGTCCCTGCAGCAGAGAATAGCGGCAGCGGTTCCCCTGTTTTGGACCCTAGAATCCATTTCTCTGTGCAGATTTCTGTATTTGGTTAATGTATCTCTGTGGGCAGGAATGATGAAAAATGCCAAGTCACGGGCTTCAGAGAGTGCATGAAAAGGCTGTAGTCAAAGCTGTAGGATGTTTCTTGACAATAGTCAGCTTCTTTCCTCTGTCCTGTCTGAGCTTAGATAGCTGGAGTCAGGCTGCACCTGTAATTCCCTCGGAGAGACCCCGCAGCCATCAAACGCCCATCAGGCTCCCGGGTAGCATTTTCCAATTCACAGGTGTTTGTTCCTTTCCTCAATTTCACACCACTATTCCCACTTACAAAGCTTTCCCTTACATTGTTATCATTCCATTTTTTAGAAGAGTGAATCTGTGCATTATGGACTTAATTCTGCCATCTTCTCCCCGGACACACTTAGATGGGCTAGGCTCTCGAGAGTCAGGGGGCCGACACTGATGTTTCAGGAACTTTCAGCTTTTCCCACCCAGAGCTTCTCCTGTGGCCCTACGCAGTCTCTTAGCTTTTGTTCTTCCGTTTTCTATAAAAATGCAGACAAACATACCTTTCTCTTTACTGAGTAAAGAAGAGGAGGAAGGCATGTTCAATCAGAGAAGTGAGGAAGGTTGAAAGAGCAATGCTTTCTTCAAATTACCAGGGTTGCTTCTTAATTTTAATTATGCATGTGCTGGGGGCCTTTTGCCGTCCTAAGATCCTAATATGTAGTATCTCATTTATCACTGTAATACTCTATCAGATTGGTGCTATTATTCTTATCCCCATTTTATAGGTGATGACACTGAGGCTTAAGAAAATACATCTCACTTATCTATAGTACACTGCTAGTCACCAAAAGGGAAAAAAAAGGGGGAGGGGACAAACTTCTGATATTTGCTATGCCATGGGTGATGGATAAGCCTTAAAACCATTAAACTAAATTTTAAAAAAAGTCAGACCCAAGAGACTTTATATTACATGATTTCCTTTATGGAAGTGTCCAGAAAAGGCAAATTTATAAAGACTGGAAATAGATGTGTGTATAAAGACAGAAAATAGTGGCTACCTGGAGCTAAGAGTGGGAATAGGGAGTAACTGGATATGGGAATAAAGATTCTTATTGGACAGATGAGAATGCTGTAGAACTACTTTCTGGGGAAGGCTGCACCCGTTGGTAAAGTGACAGAGTCATTGATTTTTGCTTGGAAGTGTGAATTTATGACGTACGCACTATAATTCAATACAATTTTTGAAACTGGAAAGGGAAGAATGAAGAAAGGTGGGGAGGGAGGAGGAAGAAAAGAAGTCTCACGAGAAGGAGCAGGACCCATATCTAAACCTGGGTCTGCGTGTTTCTGGGGGCCCTGGTTCTTCACCTCTCTCCTTGATTGTTTCTCTTGTTCTGTAGTCTTTCTTCCAGTCTCCTTTTTCCTTTCTTTCTTCTCTCCTCAACCTAAAGGTTTGTTGCCTTTTGTTCACCCTGAGTCTTTACACAGGCCGACTTCCATGAACCAGGCCACTGGAACCCACTTAGAAGGAGGTCTGAGCATCCAGGAAGTCAGGACTTCCTGACTACATCCCTTTGAATTAAGTTTGGCTGTGGGTCTGGCCTGGTTTCTTTCTCTGGACCTGCAGGTGTATTTTGGCTTCCCAGATTTGTCATTTGGCAATCTGTGGGGTGTGGGGTGCCCTTGTTGTCTGCCTCCATCTGCCCTTGGCTCTTCCATGCAACCACTTGGCTCCCAGGACACGGATGTGGCCGCAGCAGTATTGGCCAGTGCCTGTGTGTGGCCTGCCCAGGGGGCTGGGCACTCAGTGGCTCCTATGCAGAACTAACTCCTGCACCTCTCATACATGTTCCTTTCCCCTCCACGGAGCTTCTGTGAATTTCTTTCTGCTGGATTACAGACCAATCTGGACAAATGCAGATTTCAGTCTGAGAAGTTTGGTCATAAAAGCCATTTCTTCTTTAAAGCTCAAGTGACACAAATAAGGAGCACTTTCCAGGGGCCCTAAGATTCCTTCCTGATGGTCAAGAGTCGTCTGGTTTTGAGTGACTAGACACTAAACCTAAACAAGTGTAAATGTAAAAGGGAATTTACTGGTTCTCGTATCTGAAAGGTCTTGAAGTCTATGTGCTTCAGGAATGTCTGTATCCAGGTGCTCACATAGTATTGTTGCTGTTCTCTAGTCTTCTGTGCCCTGACTTCTTTGATGTTGCCGCCAGTCAAAGGTAGGCATTTCCTTCATGGTAAAAGAAAAAAAAAGTCAGAAATATGTTACTCAAGTCAACATTTAGGGGAATTTCAGAATACTTTGAAGTCAAATTATAAACTGCTCAGAGTAATAGCTCAAGTCAGTAGCAGACCCAGTACTATTTGTCTTGGTGATACTTGCTTCTTAGGGCTAACATAGGTAATGGATGCTCACATATTGAGAATGGGGGCGTGTGCCTCCAGTTCTGACAGCATCTGATTCTAGTTCTTTAATCTGAGCTTAGACCAAAGCAATATGTGGGAATCAAAAATAGACATGAATGGGAGTTTCAGCACTGCCACTTAGAATTGAGCCCTCAGAGTCTGGTCCTGAGAGGGAGTTCAGCTGACTTTGGAGACATCCACCTCGGCAGCCTTCAACACTGGGGCTCAGCCTTGCAAAGCCCCACTGGGCCAATGCTGCAACCAGGATTCTCAAAGAATACCCTCAGACTGAAGAGCATTTGTAGAAAGTGGCTGAAGTTGGGGTGTCTTGGTAGTTCAGGTGGTTAAGTGTCTGACTCTTTATTTTGGCTCAGGTCACAGTCTCGGGATTGTGAGATCAGCCCTGCATTGGGCTGCCTGCTCAGTGCAGCATCTGCTTGAGATTCTCTCTCTGCACCTCCCCCGCTCCTTCTTTCTCTATAAAATTAATAAATCTTCAAAAAAAAAGAAAAGTGGCTGATTTCCTCAGCAGATGTCCTGTTCCCTAACATGACAAAAATTGTCAACCTGTTCCATGTGTCAGATGACAAGACACATTTAGTATAGAGAAAGCAACAAGCTAAGTAATGTGGCATTCACTATCAGCACCGGTAATTAAACTGTGTTCATAGCATTAACTTTGACAGCATTTACTATTATCTTCATCCTCAAACTACCTATTTATAAAGGGAATGGGCATCCACCAGCCACATCTCCATTTGTCAAGCTTTTTCCAGGAAATTTGAAAAGGATTTTATGTCCTCACCAGTGGGGGAAAACTCTGATGAATTTTTTGAAATGGTTGGATAAAGATCTATGGTGTTACAGACTTTAATTTTGAATGTCTGGCAGAAAGCGTTTATTTTCTATACCACTGGCATTCCATTTGGGCTAAATGAGACTCTCCTGCAGAATCACATGGTCAGATTGAAGTGAGATGAGATGGAGGAGTCTGGTTTGCTAGCAATCTGTATGATGATGACAATAGTTTCCTGACTGGTAGGGAGAGGTGCTGCAGAATGAGGCAGAAGTGCATTATCAAACCGGTTCTCTTCCTTGAATGCCCATACATAGGCTTTGAAAAAAAGCCCTTTTGAGGGCGCCTGGGTGGCTCAGTTGGTTAAGCGACTGCCGCGCTCAGGCCATGATCCTGGAGACCCGGGATTGAGTCTCATGTCGGGCTCCCTGCTCGGTGGAAAGCCTGCTTCTCCCTCTCTTGCTCCCCCTGCTTGTGTTCCCCCTCTGCCTGTGTTTCTCTCTGTCAAATAAATAAAATCTTAAAAAAAAAAAAAAAAAGTTCTTTTGAGTCTCCTTCGGCCTGACCCCTTCGGAATTTTATTGGCTGCATAACAGTCAAGCTCCAGTGAGAGAATTTTCTCCAAGCAGTATATGCAACCATGAAAACATGGTTGTTATTGATGGTTTTCTGTAGGTCCCAGTTTAGCTATTCCAGCTACTTGCTATTTAGGTGCCATAGTGATATTAGGTTTTACGATGGCTAAAATTCAGGCACATTCTGGCACCAAGCCCTGATAGCCTACGTTCTTGTCTCTTAGCCAAGCTGACCTTCTCTCCTATGGAACAGTCTTCCTCTCTTGGCTTCAGTCCCAACGGCCAGTGCATCTGGAAGCTATACAATACAGTCTGCCAGTGAATTGGGCTGCGAGTGGCTTATTTTGGACTTTGATTAAGGGGCTCTTTAACGGGCAGACCATGATGGTCAAATGCAGGCTATAATGAGATGATCTCCCTGATGTCTTGTGAGGACTGAACCTCCAGAAGGTTCACAGTTTTACCGCTCCTTCATCAAGGCTACTGGGCTCAGCCTGTCACCACGTGGAGCAGAAGTTGGGGACATGAGTGAAGAAAGTAGGCCATACGGAAAAAATGCCATAGCTTCCTTTCAGTGGTACTTGGAGAGTAGAGCACCTAGCTTTGCTCACTAAACAGGTGCCAGGCTTGGTGCCTGGCTGTCAGCAGGGGTGGTGTGGAGAGGGCTGGAGACACGACCAGGCTGCTCCCAGCATGTGGGATTTTGGGGGGGTCTCAGAACCAAAGGAAAATTGCTGGCATTTAGCCTGTTGGCCTCCTGAGCTTCGCCCTGAATAACATCTTGTACTGAAAGGGTGTTTTTGAAGTAACAGCCTTTTAAAATTATTAGTGCTGTGCCCATGCAGCTATCATTTTCTTAGAAATGTCACTCATTACCTTTATTTGAATGATACTGCACTTTCAATGACAAATGATACAAAGCTGTCCAGGCAAAAAGGAAAAAAAAATCAAAAAGAAAAGAAAAATAAACAAACAAAAAAAACGGGCCAGCTTAAAATGAGACCTTTCTCCATGGAGGTAAAGGCTTTTCCAGGACTCTGGTGGGAGATTAATTTGGAAGAAGTACCTGGACAGGTGTTCCCTGGAGAGAATTGACTTAGGAACATGGAGGACCACAGGATCAACCAAAAAGAGGGGAGTCAGGAATTTGGGAGGCCCAGTGCTGCTGGCTGGTTACTCTGATTTGTGATCTCCAATCTCCTCTGGTGGGACCACGTTTTTGCACACCTCCAACTGGGGTGTGACATAGTGTCTAGGTCCTAGTAGATGCCCAGTGTTTGGAGTACGAAGAAATGAAAGTTTCCAGTGAAGTGAAGGTACTTGACCTTATACAGTAAACAGTTCCAGATCTCTGGTTGCCCTACAAAGACCACGCAAGCTTTGAGCTGAGGAACATGATCCTGGCTGGGAAATAAATCACATTTATGTTACCACAAATCATGCCATATAGGAAAACACGTCAAACTTTGTGGCTTAACACCACAGGTGTTCGTTTAGATAATGATTTGGAGGGTGGACCATTTAGTTGGCCTCAGTGGGACAGGTCATATGGTCTTGGCTGGGATCCTAGAGGTGCTGGGTTTCCTCAGCTGGGGACCAGATAGGCGGCTTTTGGAGGTTAGCTGGATGTCAGCAGAAGAGGAGCTCACCGGGCCATGTGGCTTTTCTCCTCCATCTTGCTTGCTTGTTCACCTGACAGCACCAGGGTTCTGAGCAACGCTATAGACTGACTGTGTCCTTCCCCAAATTCACTGTGAGGAAATACTACCTCCCACTGTGATGGTACTAGGAGAGGAGGCCTGTGGTCTGTGATTAGGTCACAAGGGTAGAGCTTTCATGAATGAGATAAATGCCCTTATAAAAGAGACCCCTTCCTGCCGTGAGCTCACAGTGAGAAAGTGCCTGTCTCTGAATCCAGAAGTGGACTCTAACCAGACCAAGAGTCTGCCAACACCTTGACCAACTGTGAGAAACAAATGTTTGTTGTTTGAGTCACCCACTCAGTGGTGTTGTTAGAACAGCCCAAATGGACTAAGAGAGTAGGGAATGGACAAGTTGTTTAAGGCCTAGATCAAAATGGGCATCACTTCTAGCACATTTTATTAGCCATCCCAGATTCAGAGATTGGAGAAATAGCCTAATCTTTTGATGGAAATACCTGCAAACGTACACTGTGAAGGAATGTGGATGTAGGAAGGGAAATAATTATGGTCATTATTTTTAAAATCAGCTTTACTGATGTGTAATTAACATACCGACAAACAGCCAGCATTTAAAATGTACAGTCTGATACGTTTTGACATAGCCATATGCCCATAAAACCATCCTCATAATCAATGTTATGGACATAGCCCTCCTCCTCAAAAGTTTTCTCATGTTCCTTTGTAATCCTGCCTTCCTTCCCCTTCCCCCATCCCCAGGTAACCACTGATTTACTTTCTCTATAGAGATTGGCTTGCCTTTTTATAGAATTTTATATCAATGGAATCATAAAGTAGGTACTCTTCTTGCCTGCCTTCTTTGCTCAGCATAATTATTTGGAGATTTATCCAAGTTGACTGTTAATCTGTAGCTCATCCCTTTTCTGTGAGTGTTCATTTGTATAGATATAAGGGTTTATACATTGACCTATGAATGGGTTTGGATTGTTTTTAGTTTTTGGTTTCTGTAAATAAATCTGCTGTGAATGGGCTTGGACTTTTTTAGTTTTTGGTTCTTGTAAATAAATCTGCTATGAATGTTCACATTCAAATCTTTGGCAACGTACTTTCATTTCACTTAGGTAAACACCTAAGAGTGGTTTTACGTTGAGGTTTTTTAAGAAACTGTCAGACTGTTTTTCAAAGTGGTTGTAGCATTTTATGCTTCCACCAGCAATGTATGAGGGCTCTCGTTCCTCTAAATCATAGCTATCCCTTGTAAGTGGTAACCTTTCTAATTTTTAGCTACTCTGATAGGTACCTCATTGAGGTTTTTAATTTGAATTTCTCTAATGATTGACAATGCGGGAGATCTTTTCATGTGCTCATTTCCCTCTGGCATATCTTCTTTAGTGAAGTATCTATTCAAATCTTCTGCTCATTTTTGAAAATGGGTTTTTTGTTTTCTTATTGTTGACACTGATTAATTATTATTGACTTTTAAGGGTTATTCATATATTCTAGATATAAACCCCTTTCAGAAATATAATCTAAATATTTTCTCTCATCCTGTGCCTTTTCTTTTGTTCTCTTAGCTATCTTTGAAAGAGCAAAAGTTTTAAACTTTGTTGAAATTTAATTTATCTTTTTTTGTATGAATTATGCTTTTGATGCAGGATCTAAAACTCTTAACACAGTGCTCCCTTTGGCAGAACATATACTAAATGAGAATGATACAGAGATGATTAACATGGCCTTTGTGCAAGGATGACAAGCAAGTTAATGAAGCATTCCATATTTAAAAACAAAACAAAAGAAAACTCTTAACACAAAGTCACTAAGGTTTTCTCCTGGAAATTTTTTTTTTTTAAGATTTTATTTATTTATTTGACACAGAGAGAGATCACAGGCAGGCAGAGAGGCAGGCAGAGAGAGAGGAGGAAGCAGGCTCCCTGCCCAGCAGAGAACCCGATGTGGGCCTCGATCCCCGGACCCTGAGATCATGACCTGAGCTGAAGGCAGAGGCTTTAACCTATTGAGCCACCCACGCATTCTCTTCTGGAAATTTTATAGTTGATAGAGTTTATTGTTTTAGGTGCTATATTCGTATTGCATCAACTTTTGTATATGGTGTTAGGTACGAATATCCAATTGTTTCAGTATCATTTGTTATAAATATTATACTTTCTCTGCTGAACTGCCTTCGCATCTTTGTCAAAACCTCAGTTTTGGGGCGCCTGGGTGGCTCAGTTGGTTAAGCAACTGCCTTCAGCTCAGGTCATTATCCTGGAGACCTGGGATGGAGCCCCACATCAGGCTCCCTGCTTGGCAGGAAGCCTGCTTCTCCCTCTCTCACTCCCCCTGCTTGTGTTCCCTCTTTGGCTGTGTTTCTCTCTGTCAAATAAATAAAATCTTAAAAAAAAAAAGCACCCTCAGTTTTGCCTACATGCAGGCATCTGTTTGTGAATGTTATTTTGTTCCATTGAAGTACTTGTTGATGCCCTAATACCACATTGTCTTGCTTACAGTTTTATAATAAGACTTGAAATTAGGTAGTGTTAGTCCTTTATCCTCATTTTTCTTTTTTAGAGCTATTTTGGCTTTTTGTAATGATCACTGCTTAGCTGCATGCTTAAGGAGACTTTTGCAGACCTCTGGGATGCTCTCTCAGCGTAGCTCTCTTTTCTCTGCTACTCTGTCCTTTAACTCTAACCACCTGGTGTCCCCAGACTCTCAGCCCTGTCTCCTCAACTCAGTCCATTAGCTTCTGACAGGTGGCCTTGCCCTATGCTGTGTCCTGGAAATATTCTCAAGGAAGGAAGTAGGGGCAATCATAAGACTCACCTAATTTGTTTCTTGTCCCTCAAGGGCTATTGTTCTCTTTTGCCATGATATCCAGTGTCTTGTAAATCATTGCTTCATAGATTATGTTTGTTTTGGGTTGTTTCAGGATGGCAGGCAAAAATGTTACTCCACCTTGGCTGGAGTGAAGCCTCAAATATGGCTGTATTTGCAAGTAATCTCCTACAGGAGTTATAACAAAAATCAAGATACCAATCTTGCTTTTCTATTTTGGCTTTGATCATTGGGTGAACATCCTACCTCAGTGTGGAAATAGTCTTAAGACATATTTGGCCCACCAATGGTTGGGTCAAAACAGCAAACTGTAATTGTTCAAATTCCCATGGAACTGAATGGCAGCAATATATTTGGTAACTCATGGTGTGTGGTGTGTGTGATACAGCAGACATAACATTGTATTTCCTAGAAATGCTGCTTGCCAAGGTTAGTTCAATTCTATGAAAAGCAAAGAGGTGCGATATAGTCTGTTGTTGGGAAAACTGAAGTAGGTCAGCCTGGAGAAGCATATGTAGTATGTGTGGTGGGGAGGAGGAAAGAGAACTGAAGGGATCACAGGGGGGAAAAGCTAGAAGAGTATAGGGAGTCTAGACATGGTAGCACAGGCAACCCTGGACACAGTACTTGGAATTGGATTGCACTGAAGGCAATGGACAGTTGGATGGATGTTAGGAGTTTAGTGACAGTCACACTTTAGAAACACTATTTTGGAAGAAGGGTATGGGCAATCTTTGAACAGGATTTGGGTATAATCGTGCAATATGCAAGAGATTCATCAGGTGGATGTTGAAATGGTTTTATTGAGTTGTAGAAAAGCAGGAGAGTTTAGGGGATATGTAAGAGACAAAGTCAGTAGAACTTTGGAATTGTGTGAACATGTTTAGGGACTGGAAGGTGATAGGGAGAGAGGAATCTGGGTTTTTTGACTTAAATAAATGAGAGAAGGTGGCACAGTTGAACAAAGGGATGTGTATGTGTTTGTGTCCACATATGTGTGTATCAGCAGACCCTCATGTGATAACTTGCTTTTTCTCAGGCATTTCAGTGTTATCAAGCCTCTTTCACTTACATCACATAAATCCAACTCATACTGGCTTAAGGAAAAAAGGAAATTTATTGACTCTCATAATTGAAAAATCTGGAGTATCATGCTTCTGGTATAACCGAATCCAGGTGTTGAGTAATGTGTTAATTGTCTTCTCCTTTTGGCTCTGATTTCCTCTGTGTTGCCTCTGTTCTCTGAGAGCCTATTTGTGTGTGCTTGTGTATGTATAGGGGTGGCAGCTATGCCTTCCATCCTATCAGTTAAATATTCTCAAAGGAAAGTGAATGAATCTCTATCAATGGTTCCAGTAAGAGAGATGGAACAGACTCTCATGGGACTCCTCTGACTCATGTGCCCAATCCTAAGTCAATCCCCATGTCCAGGGAGATAGATTATTCTCATTGGCCAGAGTAGGATCACATGACCACTCCAGAAATCTAGGTCAGCCACACCAGAATCACACAGACTGAGTGTGATTCACCAGCCCTCCCTTTCCAAGGAAAACTGAAGTGCTACCACAAGAATGGGACTTAGGTGCTGAGCAGGCAAAAATAACTTCTCTCTCCCCTAATTTACTTCTAGTTCTAGAGCAGCAGCTGCACGTTTGATGAATGAAATTGCTTAACTTCGGCCACTCTTGAGATCCTGCCTCACATCTGTTTCTCCATTATGGTAGCCTGTTTCCTTGTCACTGGGAATCGTGACTTCTTTCAAAGAGGGAAGACTGATTGTGTACCTTATTCCCATGCCTCCCTACAGTGGAGCTGGTTTCAGTTGATTTTCAAGCAGCTAAGGAAAGAATCCATATCCCCAGTCTGTATTCATTGTGTGAACTCAGTGTGACTAATAAAATGCCTCTTGAATAACAATGCCATATTGGCAATTATATTTATGGGATGTGCATAGAAATAATAGAACTGCACAGTGTCACTGAGACCAGGATGGTGGGAATCAGCAGGCACCTGAGGAATCATCCAACCCAGTGTTTCTCACACTGTCAAATGCTAGGATTGTTTTCAACATTGCGTTTTCTACTTCCACATGAGAGCATTTTATTCAGATGCTTGCATGGATTCAAGAACCTCTGATGATGGTTTTCTGCCACTTTGGAAACCCTTGAGCTCATTCAGCCATCTTCATTTTGACAATTAAGGAAATTAAAAGAAATTAGTAATGAAGAAACCTGATTTACACAAAGTCACATGGCAGAGCTAAAACAAGAACCTGTGTCCCTCAGACTCTTCTAATTTTAAGGTTTTCCCACTACGGTTGACCCTTGAACAATACAGGAGTTAAGGGATCCATCCCCCACCCCCCACAGTTGAAAATCCATGTATAACTTTTGACTCCAATACTTAACTATTAGTAGCTTACTGTTGACTAGAAGCCTTACTGATAACATAAATCATTGGTTAACCATTATATGTATATGTATTATATCCTGCTAGGAAAAGAAATTGTCATTAAGAAAACCATAAGGAGGGGCACCTGGGTGGCTCAGTCCTTAGAGCGCCTGCCTTCGGCTCAGGTCATGATCCCAGAGTCCTGGGGTGGAGCCCTGCATTGGGCTTCCTGCTCTGCGGGAAGCCTGCTTCTCCCTCTCTCACTCCCCCTGCTTGTGTTCCCTCTCTAGCTGTGTTTCTTTCTGTCAAATAAATAAAATCTTTAAAAAAATAAAAAGAAAATCATAAGGAAGAGAAAATACATTTACAGTACTATACCATGTTTATTGAAAAAAAATCTGCATGTAAGTTGACCTGTGCAGTTCAAACCCATGTAATTCAAGGGTCACCTGTGTATCTAGCTAAACCTGCTGCATGTTCCATGGATAGAGAACGACTTGGTGTTTTAAAAAATACTGACATTTATGAAGAATTGGTAGAGTAATTTTTAGGCAAGTTAGGCTTTTTCATTTTGTTCCTTTCCTTCCACTTTTCAGAAGAAACCCGTCCTTGCCCTCTGTGCTTAATAAAAAGAGAAAGGGAACTGCCATGTGTTCATCACTTACTCTGAAGTTCTTTAATCCTCCTAACAATTCTGTCAAGTAGCTAGTATGATTGCCATTTTATAGATAATGGAAATAAGCTCAGAGAGGTTGGAAATTGCCCAGGTTTGCACAGCCCGCAATGGGGGGCTTATCAATTATCATGGCTGTGCCCCGTCTGTTCTTTAATGAACATTTTCTACAAGTAAGCAAGGACACTTCAACAATGCTGAAAAGGTCATTGGCTATTTATTTAATAGACTGTCAAGGTGACATGTAAACAATAATAACAACAACACTAAAAATGATCGATAGCACTACATTCTTCAAGCTAAGAATATGCACCTAACCTCTCAGACCATCAAAAAAAGAGGAGGAGGTGGAGGAGGAAGAAGAGGAAGAGAAGGAAGGGAAGAGGAGGAGAAGAAGAAGGAGAAAAAAAAAGCATGCGCTGGCTTCTAGGAGCTGTTGACTTTCTAAGAACCTCCTCTCCTTTCAGCCAATGCAGAGATCAGCCATCTGTAGTGTAAAGGTCAAATTCAGTCTACTCCCCATTTTTATAAATAAAGATCTATTGGAACACATTCGTATGCATTCGTCACCTATTGTCCATGGCTGTCTTTGTGTTACAATGGCAAGTGTGAGTATTGCTGATGGACACTCATGGTTTACAAAGCCTAAAATATTTATTACCTTGCCCTTTGCAGAAAAGGTTTGCTGACCCCTACGCTAAAGGAACAGTTTGCAAACTATATTCTTGAGAGAGACTTACTAGTTCCTGAAATAGAACTCAGAAGTCTCTTTTACTAGGTGTGGGTGTCAGTGGACAAGACTGTTGGAGCCTGATTTGCTTCAAACAGAGCAGGTCTGCTTTCATCTGTATCCCATATTGAGTTTTTACAGTTGACTCTGTGTTAGGTCAGGTGATGATGGACTGGAGACATTGGGTCAGATTCCTGGAGAGTCCTATATATTTTTGTCTAAATTCTGACCCTGGGTGGAAAAATCCAGGTGCCTGTGAAAAGTAAATTTGAGTATTTGGCATTTTCCCCCCCATAACTATGAGAAACAGAAATTCTTCTGCCTACTACAAAACTGTATTTACTTGAGAAGTGAAAGGCTTCTGAGTGTAATTGTACTGGGTGTTTTTCTTAGGAAATATGCCCTGTAATGACCATAAAGTTTGGGTGGATGATAAAAATTGTCTATAAAAATAATGTCTTAGAACTGGTATTTTGGACGTGGAGAGTTTTCTGATACAAGAAGTCCCTGAGGCATATTACCAAGGCGCTGGAAGTCTGAGATCAAGTTCATAAGAGCAGTAATAATAATGAGTACCATTTATGTAGCATTTACTCTAGAAAGAGTTCTAGATACCCTTCAAACACTTCACCTGGATTATTTCATTAAATCCTCAGCACAGACCTATGAGTTAAGCACTGAAATTATTTCCATTAAACATATCAGAACTTGAGACTCAAAGTTATATCCCTCCTTGATGGGACTGTAATCAAGGCTCTCTGACTCTAGCATGTGAACTTAATGTGTATACCTGCTGCCTCGGTAGAATGTTGAGGATTAAGGACAACTATGGCTAGGAGCTGGTTCCAATCCACTCTCAGAGTGTCCAGGACCCACGAGTCCACAGAACATATTAAGGTCTTCAATCAAATGCCAATATCTGTGTCTATAAAGGCTGAGCCCTGGCTTGCCAACTCTGAAATAATTGTAGCAGGAGACAGTGAAGTTTTGTTTTGGTTCCAAGTATGTGTAAATTTAAAAATTTGTTTCTTTAGAAAATTTTACAGAAAATGTATGGCCATGTTTAACATATAGCCATGTAAACACATAGCTGGGGTTCCTTCTAGGACCTTGGAGGGAGCTCATGCCTGTGGGGAATTAGCTTTTACAATGACTGTTGGCTGCTAGCTGTGCATTTGGAGATCACATGATTTTTTAGTTTATGGGACTATAAATCATGTTTGTCTTCTCATCTAGAAAGAAATTTTCTAAGTAGACAATATATGTGGCCTTTGTTCATTACTTTATTTTATTGTCACATAGTAGATACTCTTGTATTTAAAGGTTCTAGGCTGAGTTTTATTTTTTGTCTTCTGTTAGAATCATCTTTCTGAGATGGGAATGTAGCAATCACATTGTAGTAGGGAAAGAGGAGATATTTTGTCTTTCAAAGAGGAGAATTAATGTAAGGAATTGTTTAGCTCAGTGATGGAATGATGGAAGAGCTAAGGTGCCAAACACAGGATGTTGAAGCACATCAGAAGTTAGGGAACAGGGGCGCCTGGGTGGCTCAGTTGGTTAAGCGACTGCCTTCGGCTCGGGTCATGATCCCGGATCTCCGGGATCAAGTCTCACATCGGGCTCCCTGCTCCGCAGGAAGCCTGCTTCTTCCTCTCTCACTCCCCCTGCTTATGTTCCCTCTCTGGCTGTGTTTCTCTCTGTCAAATAAATAAAAATCTTAAAAAAAAAAAAAAAAAGAAGAAGTTAGGGAACAAACTGAGGGTTACAGAAGGAAGAAGGGTGGGGGGATGGGGTAACTGGGTGATGGGTATTAAGGAGGGCACATGTTATGATGAGCATAGGGTGTTATAAGCAACTAATAAATCATCGAACACTACATCAAAAACTAATGATGGCTAACCAAACATAATCAAAGGAAAAAAGAAAGAAAGAAACAATGAGAAGGGGAAAAAAAGAAAAGAAGTTAGAAAACTACAGAAAGTTACTTCCCCCTTTAGGGATAGAAGGTCAAAGGAAGGAGATGGTTACTAGAGCTAGACCCCAGGATTATCTGACAAGAGACATAGCCGTGGCAAGGACTGCGTGGTAGGAATGGGCACCATGAAGGAGGAGCTTCCTGGCTGCTACTGGAACAAGGGAGGAGAGTCATCCTCTATCAGAGGGGCTGCTTGAGGCAGAGGGAGAAATGTGCTGGCTTCTTTCCTCCTCCCACATTCAGTCTTCTCCCAGTGCCTTATATCAATCCAGAGCCAGTTGGCAAGGGAGCCTTGGAAATGTAGTTTTTGGCAATAGAGAACAGAGCAGAATAAAGATTGGAAATAGAGTCAAGAGGAAAAATCTCAGCACAAGTCACAAATACACTTAAGGAATATTATGGGCTAGATTGTGTCACACACCCCACTCCCCAACACATATGTTGAAACCCTAATCCAGTACCTAGAAATGTGGTTGTATTTAGAGATAGAATCTTTAAATAGGTAATTAAGTGAAGATGAGGTCATTGGGGTGGCCCTAATCCAATATAACTGGTGTCCTTATAGGAAGAGGGAATTTGGATACAGATGAACACAGAGGAGGATCATAAAGAAACAAGGAGAAGATGGCCATCTATAAACCAAGAAGAGACCAGAAGAAACCAATCCTGCTGATACCTGATCTTGGACTTGTACCTTTTAGAATCATGAGAAATAAATTTTTGTGATTTAAGACACCCAGTCTATGGTACTTAGCTATGGCAACCCAGACTACTGCAACCTCCAGAATATTCCAGGTTACAGTATTCTGAGATATAGTGTGGTCTATTATTGTCCCTGGAGATTGTTTTTAACACTCAGTGATTAAACTTGTTGTCCCCAGGTTTCTTTAGCTTCTGAATTGCTGAAACCATTTGGTTTACTCCTGCAGATGGAAATCTCATCCATCATCATTTAATTCTCCTTCTCTTTCTTGAAGTTCCTCTTCCTTGAGATCTGTGATGTCTTACCCATGCACAAAGTACATCAATTAGTTGTCTAATTTCAGAAAATACTCCCTTATCCATAGGCCAGGAAACAAAGAGGTGGTAAATGCTTCTGAAACTGTCCAACTCCTCAAGGAAAAACACAAATGCTTTTTGGAGCTACCTCAACTTCTATATGGGAATGGCTAAATAATGAATTCCTTCAGCCCAGATGGCAATCTGATGCTTTAGAGGAAAACTGGTACCTTTTCATTTTCCCTTTGCTGCACCACAATTCATGTGGATCACGACAACAGGAACAGGAGGAAGAACGTTCTGCATTTTTCTCCCCATTTGTTCCTGTAAGGTCAGTGTGATAACAATATGGCATTCACTGCAGGATGGCAACACAAGACTCTAGGCTCAAACCAGCAGAATCCCATTTTATTATAGGAATTTGTACTGCTAGACCCTGAAGGGAAATGTGACCAATACCACAGCCTGAAAATATGATTACTGAGTCCAATTATGTAATAAAAAGTACATTGTATTTGGCTACAAAATATAGGACTCAAGGCCTGGCTACGGGGTTATCTGTGTGACCTAAGGCAAATGTCCTTTTCTCTCTGGACATGAGGATCTCATCTGTCAAGTGGGAGCAATACTTGCCCTATTGACAAATTTAAAAAGCTGAACAAACTGAAGAAATCCTCACTGAGATACAGCATAAGAAAATTTTTGAAAATTACTAAAAGATAATGAGATAATCTTGAAAGCAGCCAAAGAGAAATAATGCACTACCTAAGGGGTGCATCAATTTGAATTTCAGAAGATTTCTCATATAAAAATCATAAGACTAAAAGGAAGCAACACAATAGTTTTCAATTTTCAAAAAAAAAGAACTATACCTGGCAAAATTATTCTTCAGAAATGAAGGGGACAAACATTCTTAGACGGAGGCAAACTAAAAGAATTTGTCATTAACAGACCGACCCTTATGACCAGCTAAAGCAACTTCTTCAAATGGAAAGAAAGAGAGAGGAAATCTTGGAGCATCCAGAAGGAGGAAGAGATTATGGAAAGAAGAGAAATATGAGTGCAAACAACAGGTTATCCTTTTCCTCATGAGTTTCATAAGTCATATTTGATGATTGAAACAAAAATTACAGCATGATCTGATACCCAAGACAATAGTTAAGAAGGTGAAGGGCTTTAAATGCATTAAGGTTTCTACCCTACTCAAAATGGTAAGATATTGATACTAGTGGACTATTATGAATCACATATGTGATTCTGTAATGTCCAGAGCAACCATTAAATAAAATTTTACAAAGAGATATATTTAAAAATATTATAAATAAGATTGGATCCTAAAATATGTTGGAATATTCTGAAAGGAAACAAGAGAAAGAAATGAAAACTAGAGAAGACAAATAGAAAATACTACAACAACAAAAAATGGCAGACTTGGGCACGAAGATATTAATAATTACATTAAATGGAAATGGTCTAAATATATCAATTAAAAGGCAGACATTGGCAGCATTGATTTAAAAAATTATGACTCAAGTACAAGCTGCTTATAGGAAACTTCAAATTCAATAATATAAGTAGACTAAAAGTAAAAACATGGAAAAAGAGATGCAAACATTAAAAGAATAAGATTACCCATATCAATATCTGATAAAATAGACTACAGAGCAAAGAAAATTAGTAGAGACAAAGAAGGACATAATACGACAAAAGGATCAATTGCCAGGAAGCCATTATAGTCCTAAATATGTCTTCGCTGCACAAGAGAGCCTCAAAATATATTAAACAAATACTGACAGAGCCAGAAAGAGAAATAGACAAATCCACAATTACAATGGGGACATCAATGCTCCCTTCCAGTAACTGATAGAATCAGTTAGATGAGATCAGCAACTAATAGAAAATCAGCAAGGATATAGAAGGTGAATAACACAATCAACCAACAGTATTTATTTAACGTATATAGAATACTTTACCAAACAATAGCAGAATATATATATTTTCCCCCAAGTACCCATAGAACATTCACCAAGAACCTTATCTTAGGCTATATAATGAATGTAAGCAAACTTAAAAATAATTGAAGTCATACACAGTTACTCTCTGATCATAACAGAATCAAATTTAAATCAGTAACAGAAGGACAACCAGAAATCTCTGAATGCATGGAATTTAATGCCTTACTTAGAGGGAAGAACAACTTGACAATGGCAAGGCCTCAGGTATCTTGCAGGTCCTCGTTAGCATATGAAAGTTCTTTCCGCAAACCTCCCTTTTTCCCTACCCCCAACTCCCAAGCATATAATCCTTCACCCTTCACAACCTTGGTGCAGTGGCTCTTTCTGTCCCTGTGCTTTAATAATGGGCCCTGGGCCTGCGCTTTAATAAAACCACCATTTTGCACCAAAAAAATTAAAATAAAATAAAATATAAAATAAAATAAATAAAATCTTCTAAATAATGCAGGAACTAATGAGGAAGTCTTGAGGGAAATTAGAAACAAAAACATGGAACTGAATGAAAGCAAAAACATGACATATCAAAACTTGTGGGATGCAGCTACAATAATATTGAGAGGAAAATTAATAGCATTGAATGTTACTTAAAATGATGAAATGTCTCAAATCAGTAATTTAAGTCCTGATCCCAAGATTTTAAAAAGGTAAAAAATGAGTAAATAATAAAGGGCAAAGATCAATTAAATTGAAAATAGGAAAGCAATAGAGAAAATCAGTGGGGAAAAACCAGTTTTTTGGAAAAATCAATTGATAAACTTCTAGCAAGACTGACAAAAATTTAAAAAAGATATGTCACCAAAATCATGAAGGAAATAGAGGACAAAGATTACTTCAACTCTTTCAGCCATCAAAAAAATAAGGGAATACTGTGAGCAATTTTACATAGAAAATGCAAAAATTTGGAAGAAATAAGCCATTCCTTGAAAGACATGAACTACCAAATCTCAACCATGACAAAATGGACAATCTGAACAGCCTTCTAACCATCCAAGGAATTGAATGCTCAAGTAAAAATCTATCAGAGAAATATCCAGGCTTGGGTGGTTTTATTAGGGATTTACCAAACATTTAGATTAAAAATTAACAATGATTTTACACAAGGCCTTCTAAAATATAGAAGACGAGGGAATACTTCCCTACTCATTTTATGAGTCTGGTGCTGCCCTAATACCAAAACCATGTGAAGATAGTACCAAACCAACTCAATACAAACCAGACCAATCCAAAACAAAACTCTAGACCAATATCTCTCATGCATGAACTGAATGCAAAAAGCCCTTAACAAAAGACTAGCAAATCAAATCCAAACATTATAAAAAGAGTTATGTACCATGACCAAGTAGAAGTTATTCAAGTATGCAATGTTGGTTCAACATTCAAAAATCAATCAATACAGTCCTCCATATTAATAGGTTAAAGAAGTATCCTATCAATTGATGTAGAAACGCATTTTACAAAATCTAACACTCATTCATGATGAACTCTTCCTGTAAATTATGAGTGGAGAGAAACCACCTCAACTTGATAAAGTGCATCTACTTAAAAGTTAAAAGAAGCATCATACCTAATAGTAAGAGGCCGGCTGCTTTCCCCCCAAGATCAGGAAACAAGGCAAGGATGTCCACTTTCCCCACTCTTATTCAGTATAGTATTGAACATTCTAAATGCTGCAGTAGTCAAGGAGAAGAATGAAAGTCACAGATTGGAAATAAAACTATTTCTGTTCGCAGTTGATATGATGGTTTGCATATAAAATTCCAAGGAATCTACAAAAAAAAATTTGAGCTAATAAATGAGTTCAACCAGGTCATTGGACACATAATCAATACACAAAAGTCAACCACATTTTTACAGACTTGCAATAAATATGCAGAAACCAAAATTAAAAATACAATCCTGTTTATAATCACTTCAAATAAAGTTACTTAGGTGTACACTAAAGATAAAAAAGTTCTTTATCTGCATGCTGAAAATTATTAAATGCTAATGAAAGAAATAATGAAAACCTAAATAAGTGGAGAAACATATGCATTCATGGATTGGAAGATACAACATAGTAAAAAAACCAGTACTTCCCAAATTGACCTATAGGTTTAGTGCAACTCCTATCAAAATCCAAGAAAGATAATATGTAAGCATAGACAATTTTATTCTAAAGTTTATATGGAAAAACATAAGCTACAGAATAGCTGAAATTATCTTGACAAATTGTAAAAGTGGGAGGAGTTGCCTCGTTTCAAGACTTATGATACAGCTACTGTAATCAAGACAATAAATGGAACAGCATAGAAGACCCAGAAATAGATCCATGTAAATAAGACCAACTGATATTTGAGAGCCACAAAAGCAATTTAACAGAGGAAGCCTTTTTAGGAAATGGTACTGGAACAATTGGCCATAAACAAAAATTAATAAATGAAAAAACAGGTAAAACCTCTGAACCTAAACCTCACACCTTACACCAAAAAATGACAGATCATGGAATTAAATATAAAACATAAAACTACAAAATAATAAAACTCTTTGACAAGAAAAACAGGAGAAAAATCTTCAAAATATAGAGCAAAGTTAATCCAGCACTAGAAGCACAATTCATAAAAGGGAAAATTAATAAATTAGGCCTGAACAAAATTAGAGTTTTCTGGTGCAAAGCCTCGTGTGAAGAGTATAAACAAGAAAGCTGCAGACTGGGAGGAAATATTTGCAAGCCACATAATATTCCACAAAGGACTAGTATCTTGAATACATAAAGAATTCCAAAAGCTAAACAGTTTTTACTCTAATTAGAAAATGAACAAAGTCATGGAGAGACATTTCACTAGAGAAGTATGTCCATGAAAAATAAGCACAGAAACAGCCATCCAACATCATTCATCACTAGGGAAATTCAATTAAAGCTGTGAAATATCACTACACACCCATCAGCGTGGCTAAATTCCACACCACCACCAAAATCTGTAACAACAAATGCTGAGGAAGTTGCCGAGAAATCAGATCACTCATACATTGTTGACATCTTTACCAATGTAAGTTGGTACCATCACTCTGGAAAATAGTTTGGAAGTTTCTTATAAAAGTGAACATGCCATTAGCATTTGACCCACTATTTTCACTGTTAGACATGTGTCCTAGAGAAATGAAAACTTAGGTTCATACAAAGACCTATACTTAAATGTTCATAACATCTTTTTCTGTAATAACCAAAAACGGGAATAAGTCCAGGCGTCCTTCAATGGGTGAAAGATTAAACAAACTGTGGGATATCCATACAATGCCTAATGTTCTGAACATATTGATCAGCAATAGAAAGGAATGAATGACTGATAGAGTCAAAAACTTGGATAAATCTCCAAAGAAATACTTTAAGTGAAAAAAGCTAACCTCCAAAAGTTATATAGTATAGGACTCCATTTATGTAACATTCTTGAACTGATAATGTTACAGAAATGGAGACCAGATTAGGGTCTGCAGAGGTTGAAAGTTGGGGAGGGGTATTAAGGATTGAATTCTGTGCCCCACAAATTATTATGTTGAAAACCTAACTCCCAGTGCCTTAGGACGGATCTTAATTAGAAATAGAGTTGTTGCAAATATAATTAATTAAGATGTGGTAGTTAAAATGAGGTAGGATGGATTCCTGATTCAATATGCCTGAATTCCTTATAAAGTGGAAACATGCACACACAGAACACTGTGGGAAGATAAAAGCAGAGAATGCCAAGTCTAAAGAACCCCAAAGATTATCAGCAAACCACCAGAAGCTAGGAAAGAGGGATGGAATAAATTCCTTCTCATACCACTCAGAAGGAACAAAATCTGCCAGTGCTTGATACTGGACTTCTAGCCTCCAGAATTGTGAGACAATAGATTTCTGTCTACACTTGTTGGTGGAACTTTGTTATACATCAGCCCTAGAAAACTAATGGGTATGCTTATAAGAAGGCTACATAGAGATCCTTGTGCTATAAACATATTCTGAATCTTGACTGCATCAAATTCAGCATCGTTGTGATATCATGCTGCAGTATGTTACCCTTTGGAGCACTGCATAAAGGGCACATAGAATCTCTCTGCCTTATTTCTTACAATGGTATCTGAATCTACAATTACTCAAAAATTTAATAAAAGCATACCTGATATGCTAAAGAAAATATACATGATATGCTTGAAATTTTGTTTTTTTTTAACATCTATTTAACCTTAAAATTAAAAAAAATAATCACAATTTTTGCAAAGTATGTATTTTCTCAAAAACTTTTAGGGGTATATATCAGGGAAGAAGTTGGAAGCTACACTATAGAATCGAGCACAGTCGTTTCTCTAAGAAGCTGGTAGGTAGAGAATGATTGAGGGCAGTCCCTTAGGGAATAACAAAACGATTCTCTGAAAACAAGCTTCAGCTAGGAAGAAGAAATATTTAAAACTGGAACACAGATACACTTTATATTGATTCTCCTCTTGTGGCTGTGTCCCTGAAAGGGGCTTTGAGTCTGAGGCGCATTGCCTTCTTTAGTTAATCTAATGTCTCTACCCTTGCCCCATTCTGTTACTTTCTCCAACCATGTCAATTTTCAGCCAAAAACAAGCTCTGGAATTCTCCCGATATATGGAGTTGGTCTTTTTGTTCATCTATAAACAAAAGGCCAAATGAAGTTAGTCTGGGGAGAGAGTGTGTATGTGTGGTTTGAGACCAACTAGGACGATGATGGGAGTTTCTTTCAAGCAATTTCCTTCTCTATCTTTTGTGTTCCAGGGACAAGGCACACTATCCTCTGAGCCTCTGATGGTCCATTTTCTTTCTTTAGTACCCTGGACTTAATTAAATGAGATAATGCAGAAAAGCAGCCGTCAAAGTGTAGGCAGAGTAGCTCTGCCCTCCAGGGTGGTTTGGGGGAAAATACATCAGCTTTACAGGCTGCAGGGGCCCGTGTTCAAACTGAGTTCTGGTGCTCATCAGCTCACTCAATCTCTCTGGGCTCCGTTTTCTTATCTGTAAGGTGGGGATGACACTTGACTCTCAAGGGGTTGCTAGGAGGGTGAAAAAGAAATGAGATATCATGTGTGGAACTCCTGGCAGATGGCCACGCACAGAGTCAACACTCAATAAGCCTTAGTTCCCCTTTGCCTTCAGTTAATTACTGAATGAGTAAAATCATCGGATAAACTAATTTATAAGAAGGCCATTGGAATGTCAGCAATTGATTTTTATAGGTTTAATATAGCTCCAGTTAATGACTTATGGATTCCTGCATGCTCAGGCTCCACTAGAGGTATCTATTAATGTCAAAAAAGGTTGTGGGTGCCAGGCAGCCTCAGGGCTCGATGCCAGACCTTCCTCTGGGCCAAGAGGAGCGGGGATGCTCGATCAAGACATCATAGTGTTTTCTTTGGTGTCTAGGTCTGAATCTATGACACAGAGCCCCTTCACATGGGACCTTCATAGCTAGTGTCAATGGCCTATGGAATGAAAATGCACTGTCTCTCCAATTCTGAGGCAGTGATCTTGAGAGGAGATGAAGAACGCGCTGAGGGAGAACAGCTTCTTGTGCCAGGCTGCCCAGGGCCAAATCTTAGCTCTACCACCCACTAGTTCGACGAACCTGGGCAAGTTCTTCACTGTTTTTTTTTGTTTTGTTTTTTTTTTTTTTGCTTTGCTTCAATTCCAATGGTAATAGTGTCCAACTCATGGGGTTGTCGTGAAGATTAATGAGTTAATTTAAAGAAAGCAATTAGAACCATGGCTGGTGGTACAGAGGAAGCACTATATAAATGTTGATTATCGTTATTTTTCAAGCTTGGGAGAGGTCCTCAAACAGATTTGGTTGTAGTCAGCCACCATGCCCCCAAACAATCCTACTAAGTACAATGGCCGGAGGTGCCTGGGGAATAGGAGTGGCTTATTATACTATACTTAATTATAATATTCCAGTTTACCAAGCATAAATAGTACCAATATAGTACCAGTATACTTGTTGGGACATTATAATGCAAAGATCTGATGGCAAGGGGTTGGGAAGGAATCACTTAACTACTTAAAAGAGAGAGAATAAAAACCAGGAAATCAGTGACACAGGTGGTGGAAGAGCTGGCAAGTCCTTCCGGGATATGAGGGAACTCTGAGATTAGCCCTAGCAGAGGACAACCTCCACCCCTGCACTGGAAAGACAACAGAAGGCTTTCCAGTAATTGCAGCCATCAGTGAGGGCTTAGTAGTAGGCACTAGAACCATGGTGGACCCCTCTGCTGGAAGCTAGGGCCATGGCAGAGAAGTCACTATAGGGATGCCACCAAGTCAGGGAAAGGGAGAGAATTCCACAGCTTCCGTCTTTCTCGCAGTCTCCCATGGGGCTTCCCATTGGCCAAGCCAGCCAGAGCCAGCCTGCGAAGTAGATCAATGGGAAGCCAGAGGACCCGATGTGAAAACTAGAAGGCCCAGGACTGGTATGATACATCACTGACATGAACGTATGAAGGAGGTATTTTTATTTCCCAGTTTATAGATACAGATATTGAGCCTGAGGGAGAGTAAGCGAATGGTTCGAATATTCACAACTGGTGAAGTGGCAGAGGCAGGAATACAATCCACACTGGCCTAACTGAGAAGTCCTTGCCTATCCAGTGAGGTTTCTTGACTCGGTTCTGAGGCATGTCTCCATCTTCAGCCTGGCCAGCTCTGGGGTCTGAAGTCCCCACAGGGACTCCCCTCCTTGCGTTTGATTGTGCTTCGGGCTCTCAGGTCACACTTGGCCTGAACGGGTATCGCTTTCATGGCGACTCTTGAGGTATTTGGGCAAGCGGATGAGAGTTCTTTGGGGCCTGAAGACCTAATGCTTCCAGACCTCCACCGACCTGCACTGGCTGGCACCCAAATCAGGCACACCGATGTCCTTCTGTGGCAACTTAAAGAACTTAAATCTCTTTCTCTTTGGAGATTCTAAATCAGACAGGGTTAAGAGGGGCCCAGAAATTTAAGATACATGACTTTAAAGCTTTCTAGAAGTCGGACCTTGCTGGTGCCTTCTAGGTTTGCTGTCTGCTCTGATCGCTGGAAGTGGTGGTCAGGAGTTGCTTTGTTCTAGTTCAACTAGTCCTTAGAGGTCATTGTCACAAGCAGCCTGCCTCAGTAGCATCTGGAGTGACTATGGGGGAGGCCAGGGAGACCTCTCTGGCCCAGAGGCCAGCATAGACTAGAATGCTTTAGGACCTGCTCTTAAGCTGTTTTGGGATGCGAACCTACCAAACCTACTGGTCAGTACTAGCTTGTCTTTGGAACTGGGAAGTCTCTTCCTGTACGTGTTTTGCTGCTTCTATTCGATATGCCAAGATTTTATATTCACTCTTTATGGAGTCTGTAAAGACTCCACCAAGAGGGACTGGCACACAAAACTGCCTTCCTCACTTTGTTCCTAGATACTCAATCTTCCAGGGCTAGCCTGGAACTATCTCAGGGCTGGGAAATTTAGGGACTCGGTTTGGAGGGTAATTCAATGCATGATTATTCCTAAATTGGAATCTTAGCTAGAGATTTTTTTCAAGAGCTAAATATATGAATTCCAAGTTGAAATTCTACTAGTTAATAAAAGTCTCAGTTTTGGTTTTACTCTAGAATAAATGGAGAGCTTTCAAATATTGATGCAAATAAATATTTCACCTATGGGCATCCTGATGAAATCAGGATGTGGACTGGGTTTGTGTACTAGTATATATTTTTAAGTTCTCTCAGTGATTCTGATGAATTAATGGATTGGGAAGAATCATTTGTAGTGCCTCCCTACTTCTATTATGTGCTTTGAAAATAGGTGAGCCTAGCTTCAGGTCTGGGGTCAAGCATGTAAGAGCTATGTGAACTTAGCCATTTAATTTCTCTGAGCCAGTGGCATGCTGAGGGAGTGGCGGGGGGAGGGGGACAGTGAGAAGCAGCAGCTTACCCCAGGTGCTGGTCATGAAGGAATACATTATCTGTAGAAAATTTAATGCAATAAAGCAAATTAAGTTCAGTCTGCTTTTGTTTTCCTAAACACTGGCAATTTTAAACAATGTTAATAATAAAACACTCCTCCCCACAGAGATATGCCCTACCATGGAGCTTAAGTTTCCTTACCTGTAAAGCTAAGTAAAGTGCAGATAAAAGTACCTGATTTTGTAGGGGTTGTCTTCGTAATTTAGAAGTCGTATGTCTGACTATCTCATGATCACTCGCCTGGCCATATTGCTTGGCTGGAATTCTGTCTCCATCATTATAACTTTGAGCAAGTTAATCTCTCTGCCTCAATTTTCCTTACCTATGAAATGGGGGCAAGAAGATACCTACCCCATGGGGATGCCTGGGTGACTCACTTGGTTAAGCTTCTGCCCAAGGCTCAGGTCCTGGTCCGGGGGTCCTGGGATCGAGCTCCGTGTTGGGCTCCCTGCTCAGGAGCCTCCTTCTGCTTCTCCCTCTACTCCCTCCCCCTAAGTTCATGTGCACATACCCTCTCTTTCTGAAATAAATACTCTTTAAAAAAGAAAAAAGAAGATACCTACCTCATAATGTTGCCTCATCAATGAGATAATAAATACAAAATGATTTGAATCATGCCTACTACATAGTAAGCCCTCAATAAATTTCAGTTATTGTTATCTGGCTCATATTTAGATATTTATTTAGTAATGATTACTGTTTTATAGCTATGAAAGATTTGTTGAATACCTATATCTCTAATAAGTATCCTTTGTTATACAAGACAGAAGGGTACTCATCCTCTGAAGATATCAAGACAGTAGACTCATTCAGCCTCTCTTATTACTAGATTAGTTCTCTGCTCTAAAAATCTCTTTCTTCTGTCCCTTCAAATCATATTTATTGCTGGAGAGAGACAGGATCTCATTGTCAGTGTTTCAAGTCAATAGTAATGGCAGGCTTCCAGTTACCTGCCTTAAATATGTTAAGATAGATCATTTTTCTAAAGCAAAATCTGAGGAAAGAAAGTTGGGAGACAGTAGGCTAATAAGTGTGTAATTCTGGTTAAACATGAAATTTTGATTTATCGATCCCATCACTTAATCTTACTTACTCTAATAACATTGTCATAACAGTAACATTCATGGTATGTTAGCTCTGTGCTAAGAGCTTGACAGGTATCATCTCATTTAATGCTCATTACAACTCTTTTATGTACATTCTATTTCTGTCACTGTTCTGCAGGTGAAAAAACCAAGCCAAAGAAGGTAAATACTTCTCTGATAAGTTCAGCTAATAAGTGGTAGCTTAAACCCAGGTTTTTAGCTCCATGTTCTTTTTCTTTCTTTCTTTTTTTTTTTAAGATTTTATTTATTTATTTGACAGAGAGAAACACAGCATGAGAAGGAACACAAGCAGGGGGAATGAGAGAGGGAGAAGCAGGCTTCCAGCCGACCAGGGAGCCTGGTGCGGGGCTCGATCCTGAGCTGAAGGCAGACGCTTAACCACTGAGCCACCCAGATGCCCCGTAAAAACAATATTATAATAATAAAGGAAGTTGAAAAGGAAAAAAAAAATCTTAATTTCACCACTCTTGCAAAACTGTTTTCATGTTTTTCCCCATTTCTTTCTAAATTAGTGGAATGCTTTTACTCCATGATTATTACAGTGTGACTATGATTTTGTACACACAGATATGTTTTTTTAGTTAACACTATGCCAAATACAGTTTTCCATGTTGCCTTACTGTTTGTATCAATTTTAGTTTGGATTACAATTTGAGTCTCTGGCTGCATGACTGTGAGTCTGTTGACACAGCCTTTCCGAGCTATAAGGAGGGATAAGGGAGTTTATGATACTCTTGAGGTTTTGTGAGGAGTCAGTGAGAGGGCGCATACACAGATGATTCCAAGAGTACTCAGAACAAGGAGTTTGAATACTCGTTAGCTCGCATTTCAACTCCTCCTAAGATTTGGCCTGTCTTTAATCAGTATCTCCCTCTTTGGGGCTGAAAAGCTTGGTTGCTGAGATTCCTTGGACAATGCAGATATTTCTTGGAGTTCTAAAGCCTAATAAATTAGCAGTTGCATTTACTGAGGCAGACCACTGGAAAAAGAGCCTTGAGGAATTATACATAGCCATTTTGCTGGGCCCACTAATAAAATTTCTTGAAGATTGCTATCTTCCTTCATCTTTTTTGTCCACAGGGCCAAAAAACCTGACTCATCTCTATTTTTAAGCCTTTAATTCTCCAACTTTACAGCTTGCAAAAAAATTGTAAACTTTAAAATATACTTTAAAAATGTTAGCCATTCTCCGTAACTTTGCCATCCTCCTACAACTGCTTTATTTTTAGAGAGTAGTAATTGTGAGCTATATGAAATTGGTAAGCCTTTGCACAGTGCTGCTAAGAGTCACAATTTTTATTTTTCATTTCATAGCCTGTATTTTACTAGCTAGTCCCCTCATGGTTGGACGTTCAGGTTATTTGAATGTCTTACTAATTATTATATGCGGTACTGCAATGAACAACTTCATCTAATGATTATTTTTTTTATCTTTAAAACACTTCTCCAAGACAAATCCCTAAGAGTGGGATTACAGAGTCCTAGGGAAAAAGCTTTCTAATAGTGCCTGGGACATACTGAAGCAGGTTTCCAGAAGTTTCACACCCATTTAACCCTCATAGCTTTAATATAGCAGATGCTTTGCTGATTGCAGGATGGCCAATTCATACCAGTTCTTTAAAAAAATCGTAGGAAAGTAGATTAAGAAGAATTTTATAAAATGAAAAAATATCATGCCATCTTTTTGAGTAAGTGAATTCAGGACTTTCTCTTCTTTTTTTCTTTCTTTTCTAAATTTTTAAAAATTTATATATTTTTAAGTTTATTTATTTATTTGGCCTTAGCCCTGTCCTAAGTTTGTGTTCAGTACCAGAAGAAGAGATAAGTGAGAAGAGAATGAAATTGAAAGGGAGATTGTTATCATTCATTATGGTTTAAGAATGAATAATTATTTTTTTTAAAGATTTTATTTGTTTATTTGAGAGAGCTAGAGAGAGAGCACACATAGGCAGAGCAGCAGACAGAGGGAAAGGGAGAAGCAGACTCCCGCTGAGCAGGGAGCCTGATGGAGGACTCGATCCTAGGACCCTGGGATCATGACCTGAGCCGAAGGCAGCTGATTTACCCACTGAGCCACCCAGGCGCACCTCAGGACAAATAATTCTAGTATGGATTTTAACAACAACTTTCTAAAGGCTAAGGGGCAAAGATCATTCCTACTTTACAGATAACAGAACTGAGACTCAAAAAGACTAACTTGATTTGGTAAATTTCTCTCTATATTGGAAATAGACAGATGGAAAATGAAAAACAAACAAACAAACAAAAAAACTGATTGTCAAGAAGGTGCAGAGTCTTGGCCAGAGTCCCCTGGCTGGTCAGCTCCCCAGCATAAGCGTCAACTTTCATCTCTTGGTCTTCTGATGCCTAAATCAGTACTCTTTAAATGGCACAGTTTCTTTTATTTATTTATTTTTTTAAATTTTTTTATAAGCCAGCAACCCTATATCCCTCTGCCTCCATCTCCCAGCAACCCTCAGTTTGTTTCCTGCGATTAAGAGTCTCTTACAGTTTGTCTCCCTCCCTGGTTCCATCTTGTTTCATTTTTTTCCCTCCCTACCCCTCACAAACCCCCTCCCTGCCTCTCAGATTCATCATATCAGATAGATCATATGATAATTGCCTTTCTCTGATTGACTTATTTCACTAAGCATAATACCCTCCAGTTCCATCCACATCGTTGCAAATGGCAGGAGTCTATCCTTTTTGATGGCTGCATAGTATTCCATTGCATATATTTCTTTACTCTTCCCTATCCATTCATCTGTCAATGGACATCAAGGTCCTTTCCATAGTTTGGCTATTGTGGACATTGCTGCTATAAACATTCGAGTGTATATGCCCCTTCAGATCACTACATTTGTATCTTTAGGGTCAATACCCAGTAGCGTAATTGCTGGGTCGTAGGTTCGCCTATTTTCAACTTTTTAAAGAAATCTCCATACTGTTTTCCAGAGTGGCTGCCCCAGCCTGCATTCCCACCAACAGTGTAGGAGGGTTCCCCTTTTCCCACATCCTCGGCAACATCTATTGTTTCCTGACTTGTTAATTTTAGCCATTCTGACTAGTGTAAGGTAGTGTCTCACTGTGGTTTTGATTTGTATTTCCCTGATGCTGAGGAATGCTGAGCACTTTTTCATGTGTCTGTTGGCCATTTGGATGTCTTCTAAGAGAAATGTCTATTCATATCTTCTGCCCATTTCTTGATTGGATTATTTGTTCTTTGGGTGTTGAGTTTGAGGAGTTCTTTATAGATTTTGGATACTAGTAGATGGCACAGTTTTGGTCACCCAAACACGGCTTACCTGTGAAGTTGTCAGACTAAATAGGGACATATAGAGTGCTGAGTTCTTTGAGGATGATGAAGCTGATGACCAAAGTAGATTAACATGTTTTGTGTGTACTCTGTACCAGACATGTACCTTGTCTTGTTTAATCCCCATGGCAATCCCGCAAGGTGGGCGTTGTTAGTATCTTTATAGATGAGGTCAGAGGGTCAGGAA
This sequence comes from Spilogale gracilis, assembly GCA_004023965.1. Lineage (NCBI taxonomy): Eukaryota > Metazoa > Chordata > Mammalia > Carnivora > Mephitidae > Spilogale > Spilogale gracilis. The sequence continues at coordinate 81,268 of PITA01005381.1, forward strand.
AAGGTGAAGTCACCTGTGTAAGATCCCAGAGCTGAGAAGCAACAGAGCCAAGATTGAAAGCCAGGAAGCCTGCCAGAGCTCCTGCTTGCAACACTTGCTCTGGGAACTTGATTACATTTTTTCACTCGGCTAAGTTCCTTCCTGGCCTGACGAAGGGCTCTCCTTCCACCTGTCCTGCTTGGAGAAGCAGCAGTGGGCCTACGGAGGAGCAGGTCACTGGGGCACTTCTGAACCTACGTTGTCTACTGAGTGGCCTGTGGCAAAAAAAAAAAAAAAAAAGTGCTGAATTCCCTTTGTTCTCTGCTTTTATGTTGCCCAAAGGAAAACCAAAGCAAAAAAATAAAAAATAAAAAAGTAAAGCCCTTTGAAGCTGTCTTCTAGATGAAAAAATAAGCAGACCCCTTGGCAGGGAGATACTCCAACCTGAGAGCAGAACTTCAGTCAAATTGCCCTGATTGCCAGTGTTTTGAGGGCGGCCACCTTGTTGGAGGAGGACAGACAGAAGGCCCCGCGGCCACTCCTTACCTTTCTTCATCCCAGTCATCAAATTCTCTTCCTGAGAATCTCTGTTATTTTAAGCTATATGAATGAGATGGTTTGAGCATCCTTCAAATAACAAAAAGTCAATTAATATGCAAACTATTAATAAGCTTGATTCTTTCCTTATATTCAGAATGGCAATGAATGGACAGAGTATGACAAGCAGGGAAGGAGAGGATCTGCAGGAGTGACCTTTGCAGCATCCTTGAGGATCCTGGATTCTTGCCCACCCATGCCCTTATTCCATTCACATGTGTGCAGGCACACGCAGACACACACACACACTCCTTTGATGATAAGAGTGCATTTCACTGTTGTGATCACTAGTTACCTTAAAATAATGGCTGTAACAATGAAATATTCCTGGGACCAAGACTGGTCCTCAGAGAAATGTCAAGTCCTCATTATGCATTTAGTGAATCCCTCCCCTTGACTCACTTGGTTCTTGGGACTATATAACCTACTTGTTAGGAACCTACAACCTACCTACGTCCTTCATCCCACTTTCTCCAACTCCCAGCAAAGGACCATGTGCCCCAGTGCCCGTGGGCTTTGACTTGAAGCTTTGCATAACTGATTCTGCAGTGAAAGGCTTTATGAAACAAAGACCATATGCTGGTGGATCCCCTGGAGCATTTTGTTTGGCCCATGCAGCGTCTAGGACATACTAAACCTCATGAGATTTCACATAAACGTTGAATGTGTTAGCTTTCTGGGGGGATATTGGGATCTCACAGTATGTCAATGTCCACCTTCCCATTTCTCAGTGCTTGGTTGCCACTGAGCAGAGGTACCCCTGCCTTGACTATAGTTTCTTTTTGCCCCTCTTGATGCACTTTATGTCCCCAGTTGGTTCCTTTGGCTTTAGGTTTACCATACCTAATTTAAAGGTCTGAGGGTGAAGGTAGACCCTGGAATCTTTCTGTCTCTATGACCATAGCCATGCCAGCTGGCCAGCCTCTGTCTGGATCGACTGCTTGTCATTCTTGCCTGACGGGTAAGCAGTGGCTGGCCAGGGCAGGAGTGGTGTTGCTGGTGAGTTGGAGGCTACCTGTCAGTCAATCTGTAGGTCATGCACCTTGTGCTGTTCTCTCTACACACCATTACTGCCTACTGCAGGCCATGCCTAGTGGGTGAGAATGAAGAAATTGTGGTCAGCCTTCTAGGCACTTACCCCTTTCTTGAGAGCCCACAACTTGGCTGCTGAAATGGTTCACTTCTTTGAAAAGATCATTACATGAATTGTTAAGGTAAAATGTTTTTATCTAGTGTCAGCTGTTCCTTCTACACCATTTTTCCCACCCTCCCCGCATTGCTGTGTAAGCATAGAGCTTTACCCAAACCCCCAGGAAAGCGGAAGGTCCATCCATTTTGCACATACATATACATACACAAACCCTTTGCCTTATTCTTGCCTCCCCAGGCCCAACCCTTTTGCCCCAGGGCACGGGTTTGAATATAAAATACTCAACTGTGAGGGGAACAGCTCTTGGCCCTTTCTCTCCCCAGTCTCCAGGACAATGAACTTTTGTTTTGTTTTCTTTGTTTTCCCTAATGGCATCAAAAATTTTCCCCTCTGTTGCTCTGATGCAATCCTTGGAGGTATTTGGTCCATCTCATTAAAGATCTGATGCCCCTTTGCTCTAAAGCTCTTAGCCAAGTAATTATCTCTGCAGCCCCGTGTTTCTTTATCCAGAGTATTCAAATAGACAGTAGTTTGTATACCTCACTTTTCCCCAGAAAACAAAGCAGGCTATTTTTTTTTTTTTTCTTCCTCCCTCAGCAGCTTTTGTTTCATTGAGAGGTTAACATCAAAAGACTTGGATCCAGTCCTATTAGACCAGTGGTTCTGAGGCTGTTTGAATGCAAATGATTTCTCTGCAAACCTTTCCACTCTGGCTCTCCTGCTTAAATTCTTGTCACTAATTACTCCTTGAACCTTTCACACCAGGTATCATTCACTGGGTGGCCAGGATGCTTTTAGAAGATAATCTTTTTCTAATCAAGTCAAGATGCAAACATAAAATAGAGCGAATAACTGCCTTGAGAGGCCCACTGCCAACATAGGTCTCATTTTTCTCTAACTCACTTTACACGTTCAACAAAAACAAACTCAGGGACTGAAAGGTGAGTTTCCCAGCGTCCTGCGCTGGGAGCATCCCATCCCTTGAATTAGGCTCTGGCCCATTTTTCAAAAAAGTTATACCACTAGACACATTTCCTTCAGCTTCTAAGGAAGCTTCTGAAGAATGCCAGGAATTAAGGTTTCTTTTTTGGTTGTTTTGTTTTGTTTTAAGTAGTTCGAGGAGACAGTAGAGTCCATTGTGTATGGAGAGATTAAGGAAACCTCAGGATTACCAGAGCTGGTACCTTCTTTTCAATTCACTGCCATTGATTCAAACTTGGCAAAGGGATTC
>PITA01005381.1:84324-111556 GCA_004023965.1 Spilogale gracilis
TTTTTTTTTTTTTTTTTTTTTTTTTTTTTTTTTTTTTTTTTTTTTTTTTTTTTTTTTTTTTTTTTTTTTTTTTTTTTTTTTTTTTTTTTTTTTTTTTTTTTTTTTTTTTTTTTTTTTTTTTTTTTTTTTTTTTTTTTTTTTTCTGACTGTGTCTTCTAATTCTTATCCTTTATAACCCTGAGATGTCAGAGAGCCTGATGGATTTGTTCTAAATTGGCTTAATTTCCAGCCGAAGCCAGCTGAGATCTGAAAAGCCAGTTAAGAATATAACTTAGAAAATAATCTCCCAAATAAATCTTAGAAATGTAAAATATTTTCCAGTCAAGCTCAGTTTTGAATCAAACCTGATTGCATATATAAACCTGTATTAAAACAGCACAGCACCTCTACCGATCATGAAATTTTCCTGTTCCATAGTGTAGATTGGTAGACACCTGTGTAACACATGAGAGTGTGCTATGAATAGTGAAGATGCCTTTATAGACAAAGAAATCAAATGGCACTGCATACCTCCATGTGAATTTCACACATACTCCATAAGAATGATCTGTTCGGAATAAAGCTCACTTTTCTTCTCTAAACACTCTTCCTCCTCTGTATTACCGATCATTATGAGTGGCACCTTTATCTATCCCACACTCAAGGGGGATATCCCAGAAACCTTCACTAAGCCCTCCCTATAGCTTCCACATCCGGTGTGGTACCATTTCCTAAAGGTCCTTCCTGAAAGTTCTCTGTAATTGGACTCCTCTTTTCCATCCTCTACAGAGTCCTTGGTTTTGGTTCTCATCACCTGGAGCAATAATGGATTCTAAGGGGAGAAGCCTCCATCTTTCTCTCTCGTACTCTCTTCTACCCTAGCGTTGCTACCAGAACATTCTGAAACCCAGCCCTCCTTACATCACCATTTGCTCAAACACCACAAACAACTTCAGTAGATTCTTACGTTGTCTATGGGGTAAAAACCCCAAGGCAGGACGAAGGCTGAGCCTGTTGTGATCTCGTCCCAATCTACATTTCTTTTTCCTCACTTTCACTGTAGGATTGAACCGACCGGAAGTTCTACCTCTTCCAAGTTTCTGGGCCTTTGTGATGCTCTCTACCGGAGTAAGCAGGTTATATTCACCTGCAAATAAGGACAGATACTTTCATCTGGTTGCCTGGGCTGGGATATGCAGTTAATTTCTTCTCTTTCTTGCTACTGTTTCACAGTCTTCTAACACCCTGTTTTGCCCACTTAATAGTTTACACCATATGGTGATGCCTATATTCCCTTTTTGTCTTTGTAGTAATAGTGGAGCCAGGATTCTTTTCTTTCTCCTCATTTGTAACAGAGTAGATCTTGTTTAGCCCCGTGGTTCTGAAACTTCAGCACACCCTGGAGTTCCCTCAAGTGTTTGCTAAAACACAGACTGTTGGTCCCTACCCCTTGAGTTTCTGATTTAGGAGGTCTGGACCATGGCCTGAGAATCTGCATTTTTAACCAGTTCCCAGGGGATGCTGGTGCTGTTCTTCTGAAAACTGTACACCGAAGCCCACAGAACAGAAGGCCAGAGGTGAACTTGGAGAAGACAAATGCTTCTTGGGGAGAAACTGATCTAAATTGGCATTTTGGGATGGTTTACCCTGTTTTTCTTATATTCGGGGGTTTGTTGTTGTCTGGCTGAGGATTATCACAGAAACAGAAGAGGGGTTGGTTCCGATGCATCTCTGGGAAAGGACTTGTCACTGCAAACAAGGTTTGTGACCAGTGTACATTTTTGTTAAAGTGAACTACCTAGAGGCAGACCTTGGGCATCTCTTTCGCGGTTTCTGTGCCAGTGGACGTCATAAGGCCATTAAATCTCCTTGAGAGTCAGTGACATCCACAAATCTCAGTCCCACCTTCCACTCTCTGGCTTGCTCACCAAGGCCATGGTCATTGGGGTGAGTGAGGGGGCATCTTGACCGTAGTGGTCGTTGTCCTTCTGCCTAGACTGTGCCTTCCCCAGCAACCTCCCAGACATGTGTAAGATAGTTTGCAAATCCTTTCCCATCCTTCTAGGAGAGTCATTTACTCCTGTGTGTTGGAAAAGGCCTGTGCTTTTTATAGCACTAATCAAATGATACTATAGAGATGTGGTCTAATGATTTATCATCTCCATACTCAGTTAATAACCCTTTTGAGAACAGGGCGTATGTATACTTATATGTGTGTGTTGGGGGGTAAAAGTATGACATCTATATCCATATATTTCATCTTTTTCTCCTCCAAGCCAGGGTATATTTGCTGAATGAATGAATGGGCCCGACTTCCATGCACCTTGCTTTTTCCTCCCTTTTCAAGTGTGTAAATCTTGTTTTGATACAGATTTCAGACTCTGACAGGTGGGTACTATATGTTCTCTTTTTTCTGAGTCCTCCTCTACTCCTTTTCCAACCCCAAATTGAATATATGATCAGAATTCAACAACAACAACAACAGCAACTTGATGATAACTTAACTTTCATCTGCTTCTAGGAAATGGGAGAGCATTAGCAAGGAGGGTTTCCACTTTCTAGCCTCCACTTTAAGAGGCCAGAAAGATTAAAAGCTTCCAAATGCTTCAAAATCAAGGTACAAATTTGAGAGAGGGATGAAAGTGCTCAGAGCTGGCTGTGAAAGTCTTCTCTGATTGAGATGACTCTTGCCTTTGAAAGATCAAAGAGTCCCTCTTTCTCCTTTCTCCTGGAATCATTACTGCCCTTAATAAGCCATGCTGACTCCTTCTCGGATAAATGGAGAGCTTTTACCTCATCTTCATCATGATGTGTAGCTCTCCATTCAGTCCTGGGCTCAATCCACTGGTTTTGGTTTAACCACGGGTCTCCTGTGGGAGCTGGTGTGGATGGAAATGGGATGCATAGGGCATAAACACCTGTATAAAGGTAGCAGTAAGGATCTATGATCCTCTGCATCAGAGGATGGTCCACTTTTTTCTTACAAAAGGCTAAATAGTAAATATTTTAGGTTGGGGGGGGCTTATAGCCTCTGTCACAACTGCTCAGCTCTGCCATAGCATGAACACAGGCACAGCCAATATAGAAATGAATAAGGATGCCCATGTTCCAATAAAACTTTATTCACAAAATCAGGTAGTAGGTTGGATTTGGCCCTCAACCTAGTATAACAGTCCCAGCCCTACAGCCTGTAAAGCCCTGACTCTGGATCTGCTGGGCCTCCTCAATGTTGGTGCTTTCTGCAATAAATAATCACAAAGCCTAGGGTCACTGGAACAAGTAATTAAAAGCTTTTGCATATAACTAACCAAGTTGCGTGTGCCCAAGAGTGGCTTCCTCTTTCTTTCTTTCTTTCTTTCTTTCTTTCTTTCTTTCTTTCTTTCTTTCTTTCCTTTCTTCCTTCCTTCCTTCCTTCCTTCCTTCCTTCCTTCCTTCCTTTCTTTTTCTTTCTTTCTTTCTTTTTTACTTTAAATTTATTTTATTTTTTCAGTGTTCCAAGATTCATTGCCCATGCCCCACACCCAGTGCTCCATGCAATAGGTGCCCTCAGTACCCACCACCAGGCTCTCCCATCCCCCACCCCCTTGCTCCAAGTCCCTCTGTTTCTGTGTCCAAAGTCTCTCATGTTTCATTTCTCTCCCTGGATTACCCTACTTCCCATTTACTTTCCTTTTCCTACTGTCTTCTGTATTACCCCTTATTCACCGCAAGTAAGTGAAACCCTGTGATACTTGACTTTTTCTACTTGGCTTATTTCACCCAGAATAATCTCTTCCAATCCAGCCCATGTTGCTACAAAAGTTGGATATTCATCCTTTCTGATGGAGGCGTAGTATTCCATTGTATATATGTACCATTTTTTATCCATTCATCTGTTGAAGGACACCTTGGCTCTTTCCACAGTTTGGTGATTGTGGCCTCTGCTGCAATGAACCTTGAGGTACACATGACCCTTCTTTTCACTACATCTGTATCTTTGGGGTAAATGCCCAGTAGTGCAATTGCAGGGTCATAGGGTAATTCTATTTTTAAATTTTTAAGGAATCTCCACACTGTTTTCCAAAGCGGTTGCACCAGCTTGCATTCCTACCAACAGTGTAAGAGAGTTCTCCTTTCTCTGCAGCCTCTCCAACACTTGTTGTTTCCTGACCTGTTTATTTTGGCCATTCTGACTGCTGTAAGGTGATATCTCAGTGGGGTTTTGATTTGAATTTCCCTGAAAGCTAGTGACACTGAACATTTTTTCATGTGTCTGTTGGCCATTTATTTGTATATCTTCTATGGAGAGTCCCTCTTCATGTCTCTTGCCCATTTTCTGATGTGTTCATCTTTTTTTTGGATGTTCAGTTTGACTAGTTCTTTATAGATCTTGGACATCAGCCCTTTGTCTGTAGTGTCATTTGCAAATATCCTCTCCCATTCTGTGGGTTGCCTCTTTGTTTTGTTGACTGTTTCCTTTGCTGTACAGAAGCTTCCTTTTCTAAGGAAAGGGAAGACCTGCTGGGAAACAGCAAGAAGCAAGCCCCACCTCCCTCCTAATTTCTGCTCTCCCTCCAGAGCCCTGTATTGGTAAAACCTCAGCAACAGCTAAATGATGGAGGAGAAAGGTGTTTTGCAGAGTCCTAGACCCAGCACTGCCAAGCAGAGCACACAACAGTGGACTGGAGGCAGACTGACAATGACCGGCTAACTGGCCAAGACTTCACCAAGGGTATCACTACGGAGTTGATATGCAATGAGACCCAACACAGCGACGAGAAAAATGAGATTGCTCTCTGAGAGTTGAACTGGTGAAATCTACACACACCGTGGCTTCGATTTCCCCAGCTGCTGTGATTTCACCTCTAACTCCAGCACCACTGGCAGGAGTGAGGGTGCGCCAGATAACCTTTGCATAAGGTTATCTGAGTTTATCCTCCGAGAGATGAGACCGGCATGCCACAGCAAGTCATTAAGTAGAAACCTAATCATTGTAGCGTACCATGTTGGGAAAGCAACGACGTGAGCAGAATGGAGCATATTAGCCTAGAAAAGATACCCCAAAAGTGTGTGAGTGCACTCAGTAATGATTATGGGCCTGATGTTCATAACAAGACTCTTTGAAGTGATTATTTCAACTGTGGCTTGGCAGAAATTGAATATTTGAGGTAATGAGTTTAATTGATTATGAGAGTGTTCCTTTTAATAAGATGCAATGACTGCTAAGGGCAGGTTGGCTGCTTGAGATGTGCACAGGCAAGAAGAGTTTGGAGTTGAAAGTCATAAGAATGATTGAAGTGTTTAAATATGTAAATGCAATTGGTTTCTGCAGCCCCAGGCACAGCCACCATCGTCATTCCTAAAGGGTAAAATAGGCTAATGTCCACCCCCAGACCCCCAAATCTCCCTAAAAGTAGTTGTTTTGCTGATTAAGATGGGACAGTCACTTCAGTAGAGGCTTAATCAAAGCATTGCGTCTGAAGAAGGCTTGCTGATGGGTGAGCCCCCCAGAACCCCACAATGACCAGATTCGGCACTTTCCCATTCTTCTCTTCCTGCTTTGCCAACCCTGGGGAGATGGGTGGGTGGAAGTATGTAGGGTGGCTATTAGGCTAAAGCCTTCCTCTCTGGGAGTCTAGGAATCAGGGAGAGTGGACATTGGCCACAAAACATGAACTCTCTTGATCAGGTATTTTTCTGCATCACTAATACAGAGAGCTGCTCCTCAGTCTTTCCTCTTGAGAGTATCCTTCGGCATTTCACATGGATTTATCTACAGGCAGAGCCTGCTTTAGCTCTGTCTGCTGAGGAATTCTGGTTCATGTGACACTTGTATTTCTCTTCCCCTGAACACATTGTTTGGGCTTCTGGTTTTGACTCAGCCTCTGGTAGCTTGGGCTAACATGAGCCAAATCCACCTCATTGGGTCCATTCCTGCAGGGCTGACAAAATTTAGATTCTGCAACTTCAAAAGGTGAGGGCCAAAGGTAAGCCATGGTGAAGTCACCAAGGTAAGTGACTTCCCTGAAGCCCTCTGAGCAGCTAGCCAAGGGAGTCTCTGATTTTGTTGGGCGCTGTTCTGCTCAAGCGATGGCAGATTTCAAAGTCCATTTTAAGGTGGCCTTTTCTACAAAATAAAATGCTAACCCTTCCTGGAACTTCATTTCTGGCAATAAAGCTCAGATCCCTATGGCTTTATTGCTATTCTTTTTGGTATAAACACATAGGTTTTTTATTTAAAAGAGAGAGAGAAAAACCCACAAAATGATAGATTGCTTTTAAAAATGAACTTATAGATCATCTGTAAGCTGATAAGAGAAACTGCTCTTTTGAAGCAAGACAGAGGCCAGGGACCTGGCCTGCCAGAACTCAATGGGCCTCTGTTTGAAAATTGTGTCTATTCTATTGAAAAAGTTTACAGGTTTTTAATTCAAAGCTTTTACCATTCTCAGTCTTTAGATCTCCGCGTAATGCAGAGACAGAATTAGCTATGTTGCCTTGATTCAGCATGAATACTGTACACACTGAAAAGTTCACGGAATGTTCTATAGCTGACATTTTTTTTTTTTAACGGCGATATTTAATCAAGTCTGTGGCTTCAAGAACAACAGTCTGCTTTCCTGCATCTCTTCATACCTCACTGACTCTCCGTCTTGTAAGATCTGATTTCCAGACCCATCTTGGTCTTCTCTGCTGTGTCTTTTCATTTCTGTTTCTTTCTGCTAGTGGTTTTATGACCAGATGCTCCAATTTCTCTCCATGCAGCAAAATGCATTGTTTTATATAATTGCTAGCATAAACTCTTTTCTGTACAGAATTAGATAACTTTGGGGAGTGACAGATGACACCACTATCTAACCAGGGCAGTAGGAAATAGGCTGTGAATGAAGCACCCTTTGTTTCATTTTGTAACATTTGAGACCCAGGCAGAGTCCTGCCCTCTCTACTCTCTTCCTAAGGCCTGCTGCCTTTAAGGACATTTTCTAGTTCCAGGAAAAGTGGGAGGCCCTACAACCAGCGGAGTGTCTTAGGTTTTTAAAAATCAGCTTTGAGAAGAAAGAGAGCAAGACTGGCCTTTAAGAAAAAGAATCTTTAAACCTAAAAACAAGGTTCTTGTCTCACCTGCAAGGAAATTATGAACTTGTTTTCTCAAATGAATATGCTGCTTGCTTTTAACAATGAAGGAACACTGTGTCTTATTTTTGCCTCATCTGTCAGGGAGCTCAGGGTGAAAGCCAGTGTCCCATAGATCTCAGCTTCTCATTTCCTGAGAAAGGTGACTTCATCCAGTCTAATTACATTAGCTAGCTTCTCCTCTGGTCCATCTAAGTCACTGTATTCGTTTCTCAAGGCTGCTGTGTGCAACAAAGTACCACAAACTAGGTCATTTGGAACAAGAGGAATTTATTTTCTCTTAATTCTGAAGAATGATAGTTCTGAAGGCACAAATCAAGGACCATGCTCCTTCCTGGTCTCTTCCTAGCTTCCTAGCTTCTGATGAATGCTGGCAATCCTTGGCCTTCCTTGGCTTATATCCGCATCACTCCAGTTTCTGACTTCACCTTTGCATGGCTATCTTCCCTCCATGTGTCTCCTCTGTGTGTTCACCTTCACCTCCTATAAGGACACTAATCCGTGGATTTAGGGCCTACCCTAACTCAGATGATTTCATCTTTACTTAACTAATTATATCTGCAAGGACCCTAGGTCCAAATAAGGTCACATTCTGAGGTCCCAGTGGACATGCCTTTGAGGGTATGCTGTTCAACCCACAACACTAGTTATAGTTCACATTGCCTTCATGGCGCCCATCACTGTCTGGGTTCTTTGGGTTTTATATGTGCTTCTTGTTCATGTTTGAACCCTTCTACCACCTTCTCTGCTCCAACATACTACAATATTAGTTTTATGAGAGCTGGGGTATTTGGATCTCATTCCATACTGAAAGCATGGCATCTGGTAGGCACTTGAAAATATTTTTGTTCAATTAATTATTTAACTGATTCAGAGCTCAATTTTAATAGCTTATCCCTGCTACAATGTGCTTCCCTTTTTAAAATGGCTTTTGAGTTCTCCTGTTTATCTTCATCTTACCACCTAAGATCCTTTTGAGAACAAGAGGGGGAGATGAAATTATGAACAAATAAAAGGCAGTTATTTAGAACTCACAGTGTATTTTTCTTGAGATGTAATGTGATGAATCATGATTAGCCTCCCAGGCTATCCTTAAAAGTTTTTGAAGTTAAAGACTTTTTAACTTTAATGTGCCAGAAATGGATACTGGCATGGAAAAGACTGAAAAATAACAGTGTTTTCTGTGTTGTTTCTTTTGATGAGCATGGAGTAGGGCTGTGCGGGTACCTGACATATAGTAGGAGGCTAATACATGTTAAATGCATTAATTAATAAAAACCAAAGAAGTTACCAAGGGACCTAGTCGGCCATAGGCTCTCTTTCCTTGCTAAAGAAAATATGATGAGGTGTTAGAGTATTGTGCGTGGGGGTTGGCTCTGAATTCTTGAAAAAATTTGATTTTTTTTTACTATTTTTGGCCATCTGATGTTTTTAGCTCACCTGGAGAATACTTACCATGTCCCTAGAGAGACCTCTTTGTTTGGTTGTCCTAAACAGAGCCCTACTTTGGTGTAAGTTTTCTGAACCACACCTCTCCCTGAGTCCCTCATTATTACTCTGAGCATATCGTACAGCTAAGGATTTGGGAAGAGTGCTTAATGAAAACCATCCTGAACAGTGAAACAAAGCATAGCTGATGTCACACTTATTCACAAATGAGTCTAAGGGGGAGAAAAAGGGGAGGTGTGAGACAGTGCAAAAGGCAGAACATCTGTTGTCTTTGCTGTCTTATTTAGTTACAGAGACCACTAGAGGGGCAAACAGAATATTCTAGAATGATTTTTGCTACAGCGGTAATTTCTTTGCTTTTTACCATTTCATTGACTCCCCCACCCCTCTTTTTTAATGGAACTAGGTGTGGAATAGATGAAACACCAAAGACAGATAACAACCCAAGTCCCTTTGTAGGAGGGCATGTGGTTGACTGACAGTGTTGAGTCCATGGTAGGAGTTCACAAACACATTTTAGGGGTTCCTGGAAGTCGTCTGGCAGATGCTATCATCTATTGCAAGGAATGATCATCTTGGGAATAGAATAGTATGCTTCGTCATTATGAGTCCTGCTCAAATGCACTGGCATATTCTCTGAAAGACATTTCCTCCTCAGAGCAAACAGAAGCATGTCCCACAGACCTCACAGAACAACCTGAACTCCAGTTGTTCAGGGCTGGAGGGACCGTGGGTGCTGCGATTTGGCCTCTTCAGAAGAACATAGCACTCCTCACTGATATTCTTGTGTGTCATATGAAAGCAACCAAGCAAATCCAGTAATTTGCCTTATTAGCCGGAGTTTTGCTACAGGCAAGATTAAGGAGAGCAGCATTCAGTTTCTCTCTGAATTCAGTGGTGTCTTATTGAGAAGTGTCATGTTTCTTTTTTGCTAAGCTTATTCATTAAGGGAATGTGAACTACTTTAATAGATAACCTCCAAATTCTTAGGGAGTTAGCACAGAAGGAGGTCATTTCTGGATTATATCACTGTCCAATGCACTTGTTTCTGGACAATTAGCTTTCCACAGGTCAAGGATCCATGCTCCTTCCATCCTGAGGCTCCGCTTTCTTTGTTGTTCCTCAGAACCTTCTCCATTCAGGGGGTTGATGGAGAAAGGATAGGGTATCAAACATGGGAGGCTTTTATGAGTCAGGCTTAAAATGCCCACTTCATTTCTGCCCACATGCCATTGGCTAAAACTCATCACATGCCTGACCTAACAGCAGGGGAAGTTGAACTATGCTGTGCAGATAGGTGGCCGGAGGGCAAGGGAATAGGTGTAGCGACCATCTCATTAATCTATGTCTTTCCCATAAGTGAGATGATATAAGAGGAGTAGCAGACCTGGCCCTAAGTTAGGTTTCCTGGGGAGTTGAGTATGGAGGTTTAGAATTAGCATACAGCCTTTGGCACCCCATGTACAACATACTCCTATGGGCAAACCCGGGTTCTTCTCAACTCCTGGTGCATCATTGGGTATAATCCCATCCATTTCTTTTTTTTTTTTTTAATTAATTAATTTTTTTGGTTAATTAATTAATTTATTTTTTTATTGTTACTAAATTTTTTTTTTTTTTCCCATTCCCAACACCCAGTGCTCCACGCTCTAGGCGCCGCCAGTACCCACCACCAGGCTCTCCCATCCCCCCACCCCCCTCCCTCCAAGTCCCTCGGTTTGTTTCTGTGTCCAAAATCTCTGTTGTTTCGTTTCCCTCCCTGGATTACCCTAGTTCCATTTCCTTTCCTTCTCCCACTGTTCTCCAGGTTACCCCTCATGCATCGCAAGTAAGTGAAACCATGTGATACTTGACTTTCTCTTCCTGGCTTATTTCACTCAGCATAATCTCCTCCAGTCCAGTCCATGTTGCTACAAAAATTGGATATTTGTCCTTTTCGATGTAGGCGTAGTATTCCATTGTATATATGGACCACATCTTCACACGCTCAGGGACGCCCACACGCACGGGGGCGCCCACACGCTGGGGGGAGCCCACACGCATGGGGGCGCCCACACGCCCGGGGGAACCCACACGCCCGGGGGGAGCACACACGCCCGGGGGGAGCCCACACGCACGGGGGCACCCACACGCACGGGGGATGCTCACGGTCGGGGGCTACCCACACGCACGGGGGGACGCTCACGTTCGGGGGCTGCCCACACGCCCGGGGGACGCTCACGTTAGGGGGCTGCCTACACGCCCGGGGGGAGCCCACACGCTCGGGGGCTGCCCACAGGCACGGGGGCAATCCCATCCTTTTCTTAAGAAACTAAATCCCAGAGAAAGGAAATGTTAATTCTTGACCACATAGGTAATTGTGGCAAAGTGGCAAAAACAATGCTGATATCAAGGTAATGTTTGGTTTGCTTCTCTCTGTCTCTCTCCACCCACCATCTCTCTCTCTATAATATGTGTGTGCATGCATGTGTATGTATATATACACACATACATGTATATATCTATCCATATATGTGTATGCATATATATGGTAACCAATTTGAGGATTTTATTTTTTTATTTTAAATTTTATTTTTTCAGTGTTCCAAGATTCATTGTTTATGCACCACACCCAGTGATCTATGCAATACATACCCTGCTTAATATCCACCACCAGGCCCACCCATCCCCCAAAATCAATACACAGAAATCAGTTGCTTTCTTATATACTGACAGTGAAGTAGCACCAAAACCCATAAGATACCTTGGAATAAACCTAACCAAATAAGTAAAGGATCTCTACTCAAGGAACTATAGAACCATTATGAAAGAAATTGAAGACATAAAAAGATGGAAAAGCATTCCATGCTCATGGATAAGAAAAATAAATATTGTTAAAATGTCTGTATTGCCCAGGGGCACCTGGGTGGCTCAGGTGGTTAAGTGACTGCCTTCGGCTCAAGTCATGATCCCAGAGACCCGAGATCGAGCCCCACATCGGGTTCCCTGCTCAGCGGGAAGCCTGCTTCTCCCTCTCTCACTCCCCCTGCTTCTGTTCCCTCTCTAGCTGTGTTTCTCTCTGTCAAATAAATAAGTAAAATCTTAAAAAAAAAAAAAAATGTCTGTGCTGCCCAGAGCAATCTATACTTTCAGTGCCATCCCAATCAAAATTCCACTGGCATATTATAAGTACTAGAATAAACAATCCTAAAATTTGTATGAAACCAGAAAAGACCCTGAATCACTAAGGAAATGTTGAAAAAGAAAAACAAAGCTGGGGTCATCACATTGCCTGATTTCAAGCTTTATTACAGATCTATGATCACCAAGACAGCATGGTATTGGCCCCAAAATAGAAATATAGACCAATAGAACAGAGTAGAGAGCCCGATATGGACCCTCAACTCTATAGTCAAATAATCTTTGACAAAGCAGGAAAAAATATCCAGTGGAAAAAAGACAGTCTCTTCAATCAATGGTGCTGGGAAAATTGGACAGCTATGTAAAGTAGAATGAAACTTGGCCATTCTCTTACACCGTACCCAAAGATAAACTTGAAATCACTGAAAGACTTCAATGTGAATTTAAGAATTTTAACATTTTAATTCATATTAACTAAAATCTACTGTTGATACACTATTTTTTTAATACTATAATTAAGAATAGCCCTGACGTAAGATAAAGAAAGCCCATCTATTTAGTTGGCTTTTGGGACGAACTACCAAAGCCTACCCATATTTAAATCAATCAATCAATCAATCAAAATTATTTGTTAGCAAACATTTATGTAGTGTTTACAATATGCAAGACAGCAAGAGCCCTAAAATTATTTACTCACTTAATCCTCAGATGGAGAAGTACTATTATTATTTCCATATTATAGATGAAGACATTGAGGTCTAGGAGGGTTAAGTACCTTGGCACAGTCACACAAGTAGTTAGTGACAGAGCCAGGATTTGAACTTAGAAACTAGTTCCTCAACTAATCCTAGTTACTACATTATGGTGCTCTGTATCAGATTACAAAGAGGCAGAGCAGAGCTCAGGATTGGTTGATTTAATAATTCAGTGACACTCAGATACACAGGTTTCTTACAAATTCCAGATTCTTTCTATATTTCTTTTTTTTAAAGATTTTTATTTATTTATTTTTAAGTTTGTGATAATAAGTGAGCAGGACACATGGGCAAAAGGAGAGGGAATCTTAAGCAGACTCTGCACTGAGCACGGAGCCTCACCCGGGGCTCAGTCTCATGACCCTGAGATCATGACCTTAACAGAAATGAAGAGTCAGATGCGTAAGCAACTGAGCCACCCCAACACCCTTCTTTCTATATTTCATCTACTGTCTCTACTTTCCTTTATGGCATGAAAACAAAGAGGCTGCCCCTTAGGGGCAACACACTACTTCACATCTTGTGAAGGAGAGAGACTAATTTCTTATTCTTGAGTCTGCCTCTCTCTGTTTCATTGGCCCAAACTTACCCAATATGCCTCTCATCTCTGAACCAATCACTGGCAAGATGCTGGGTTAGCCTGACTGATTGGCTTAACTTCAGGTCAATTAATTGGTATAAAGTAGATGATAGAGTCAATCTCAAGGCCTATTGTGGACACCAACATTTCTAGCCATTAACCTGATTCTCCTGATTCTGATGCATTGCCTCCTTGGCTTATACAAGCGATACATGGTAGTTCATGCTATTCCCTTATAAGGAAATGACATTTTAAAATGTTGGAGCACTTTTACATATGTTGTCTCATTTCCCAATTAGTAGGCAGGGTAAGTTTTATGATCCCTACTTCTTAAATGAAGAAACATGTTCAGGAAAGAAGATGTGAATTTTTCAAAGCCACACCATAGTGAGTGTGAGAGCAAAGATCTGACCCTGTGTCTCTTAACTTATGGTGCAGCCATAATCAACTAACTACTCTGTCTTCATTAGATATCAAGTTACACACTAACGAGCAATCTCTGGGCTGAGTGGATATCTAACTGGGTCATTTTGGGCTGGTTTTATTTATTTTAACATTTCTATAGCAGGAGTTAAGCATATATATTTGGCTTGATTCTCCTGGGTAGTTTCTTACTAGATTTTGCCTCTTGTATGCAGCCAAAATGTTCTACTTTTTCTATCCCTAAGGATTTGGACTGTTAAAAGTTTTTAATGCTGGAAGCTTCTTATGCATGAAGAAAAAGTTTAGGAAGAACATTATAGCAGCCAAATCTCCAGGACATGATGCACTTCCTTTGCAAGGAATTAAAACTTTTAGAACTTCTCTGTTTCATTAAAAGTACAAAAATAAGCATTAATTAACAGGAAAATTATTAAAATAATGCATAAAACATGTCCTGCTGGTCTCTGGAGTCTGACAGTCTTAATTTTCTTTTTCTTTTGCTCTGTGTCTTCTATAAATAGTGTCCAAAACTTAACTAGCATGCCACAAATTAATTTGAGGGAACTAACTATAATTTTAACCATTGTGGGGGTATGATTTTTAGAATTGTCATATTTAGAGATATCAGAGCTTATGATGTAGTGAAGCCAAGAATTGGTGCACATGGCCTAGAGGGGTCAGTATCGTTGGCTCTGTCATGACCCTTGTTAAGTTCTGGATATTACAGAAATGATAAATAGAGATGGAGATATTGTACAATGCTTGGCAGATATGTAATACATATATATTTATTGTATAAGTGCTGAATAAGTGAATTCCCACCTTTTAAAAAATGAGAATAGTAAAAACTCAGAGAGGGAAAAATACTGGTTTAAGTTTATGGCGGAGCCAATACCAAGATTCAAACTCTCTCTTTTTAAAAAATTGATTTATTTGAGAGAGAGGGGGGAAGGGAGAGAGAGAGAGCAAACAGAGGAGGGGCAGAGGGAGAGGAGAGAGAATCTCAAGCTACTCCCCACTGAGCATGGAGCCTTACATTGGCTCAGTCTCACTACCCTGAGATAATGGCCTGAGCCAAGGGTTGGACACTGAACCAAGCCAGCCAACCAGGCACCCCAAGATTCAACACTCTTGATTCCTAGTTCAGTGCTCATTCTACCAAGATATGAGTTAGGGAAAGGCCTTCATGCCAGTGTCAAAACAAGTTATCTAGATAAAATATATAAAATAAATAGTTACACAAAGTTATAAGAAAAGTGCTCCTTACCTGGGCAGGTCTTTTAATGTGGGGTTTGATTGGAATTATGTGAGGATCATGATGTGACTAAGTTTAGGATTGGTAGAACCAGCAAGGTGTGGATTTTGAAGTGATGGTTTTAAAGGGTGTTGGTGGGCAAAATATCTGTTAGTGCTTTCTACTGAAGAGTTCTGGAAAGCTTTTATAATGAGCAAATAAGTGGTTTACCTGGGAAAATGTTTTATGGAGTGGTAGAGTTGTATTGATGGAAACAATGAAATGGTGAAGTCATATAGAAGAAGTAAGCTGTGCTGTGTGATTTCCACCGCTAGAATGAAAAGGTAGAAGAGCTACAGGTGTCCAGAGTGTGTGTAATTCGGAGGGCAACACAAGGTTGACATAAGTAGAGCAACTGATAAAGTGGCAATGATTTAGGTAAGATCAGGAACATCTCTGTTGGGAGAAAAAGCCTATGGTTTATCTCTGCACTTAACATTTGTTCTTGGGTGGGAAATTTTCTATGGAAAACCTAAGAATTGGGGTATCTGCATGGCTCAGTCAGTTGAGCCTCTGACTCTTGGTTTTGGCTTGGATCATAATCTTGGGGTCATGGGATTAAGCACCACATCAAGTTCCATGTTGAGTGTGGAGCCTGGTTGGGATTCTCTCTTTCCATCTCCTTCTGCCCTTCCTTTCTTGTGCACTTTTTTCTCTCTCTCTCAAAAAAAAAAATATATTTTTATTGGAGAGTTTGAGACATGAAGAAATAAAAATGGGTACTTTTGTGGTAAGGAAATAAGCAGCGGTTTTGGAAACTAAACAAAAATTAGATATCTACAGGACAAGGCTATCATGCTAAAAATTACTGAATAGCAAAACAGAACAAAAACAAACCTAGACCCCGAAGCCCCAGCTACAACAGTAACAACAAAATACCCTTTTAATTTCAAAAGAATATATATAGTTAACATACAGTATGTTAATTCAACAATTCTGTACGTTACTCAGAGGTCATCAGAGGTCATCATGATATCACGATGTGTCCTTTTAATCCCCATCACCTATTTCTCCCATCCCCCATCCACCTCCTCTCTGGTAACCATCAGTTTGTTTGTCTCTTTTTTGTCATGTTTCTTAAATTCTACATATTAGTGAAACATATGGTATTTGTCTTTCTGTGACTGATTTATTTCACTTACCATTGTATTGTCTAGGTCCAACCATGTTGTTGCAATTGGCATGATTTCATTATTTTTTATGGCTGAAAAATATTCTGTGTGTGTGTGTGTGTGTGTGTGTGTGTGTGTGTGTATACACCACATCTTTATCCATTCATCAGTAGACACTGTATTGCTTCTATAGTTTGGCTATTGTAAATAATGCTGCAGTAAACATAGGGGTGCATATATTCTTTTGACTTAGTGTTTGTGTAATCTTTGGGTAAACATCCACAAGTGTGATTCCTGGATCATAGGATAGTTCTATTATTAACTTTTTAAGGAACCTCCATACTGTTTTCCACAATGGCTGCACCAGTTTTCATTCCCACCAAAAGTGCAAGAGGGGTCCCTTTCTCCACATCCTTACCAACATTGATTGTATCTTGTGTTTTTGATTTTAACCATTCTAACAGATGTGAGTTGCTGTATCCTGAAGGGTCCCTTCCAATGCCTTCATGGTGTGGATGAAGAACTTGAGTCCCCTTGCACAGGAAGGAAAAGTGATCTGCTCAAGAAAACATCTGGGTCTCTGACATACTTTAACATCAAAACTGACATTGGCAGAGCAACTGAATCATGAAGGATTTTTCACTACCTTCTTTGTTCAAGAATTCTGTCCTGAAAATGTGTAGTTATATTTGTGATTATTCACAGCATTGGAAACAACAGCTTAAATACAGACTGGGTCTTTCTTCTGAAAATATCAAACCACTTATGAGTCTTTTATCTCAGCTGGCAGAGCCTGGCGCATACCATGCTCGTTCTAGCAGATCTTAAGGGCTATTAATAAAATATTAATACACATTATGTATATATTCATACTTCATTGTAAATATATTTACCAGTTTTTGTTCTTCTCAGATGTAATACTTCATGGTTTCAAAGAAGAAAATCCTGACAGGGAGACACTGGCTGTCCAAGAACAAATACAAATAGCAGAAGGTTTACACTGATTCTTTTAAAGTCTTTCTTTCATCATTTGAATGTTAATGTCATGGCCTTCCTGCAGATATTGAACAGAGAAGGACGAGTTCCTAGGTTGGTGGGAGGTAAAACTACCTCCTGCAGAGCCCTTGGGAAACCAAACTAAGCATTTTATGTGTATGGATGATCCCTTGCTGTTTTTTTTTTTTTTTTCTTTAAAGGTAGAGAAAACAGGACTGATGACGTTAATATCCTGTTATAAAAGGACAGAACCAGATGTGATGGAGGGTCTCCAGTTTTTCTTGCCTCCAGCCCTCACCTCTTTAGTTTTCCCCATTCTGCCTTTATTGGGCTATCTTCCCTGCCCTTGAACCTTAATTAATTAAAAAAAAAAAACAACCTACGAGACTTAGTAAAACAGATCTTGAGAGTAATGTTCCAACGATTATCAGTGCAGTGTTGCACAGATGATCCTGAGCAAGAGGCACGAAATCTAGAACAGATCTCGAGCAGTCACCCACTGCTCCAACTGTGAGTCTTGTAACAGTATTCGTGAAAGAGGAACACATTACCTGAGCCCAACTGCACAGACCCATTGCCCCTCCTACACTAGCTCTGGCAGAAGCCGGCCCTGCTGTGGGTGGGAGTTTCCTATCTCAGGTCCCCTCTGACGGGCATGAGCTGAGCAAAGCTTTTATTGGAGCCACTGCAACTATTTTTTTTTTTTTTTTACACCTTGAAACAGAAACTAGCCAAATCCTGTTCACCCTAATATCTCCTCTTGGAAAGCCTCATTCACCCCTAAGGACGGGGTGAATGCTTGCCCTCTAGTCTCAGCCAATCCAGAAATTCCTTTATTTTGACATTTAACATACTGAATGACAATTACCTCTGTTAACTCCCAGGAGAATACAAGCTCCCTGAAGGCAAGGACTTTGTCTTGCATTGACATGTAGGGGACACTCTTATATTTCGTAAATGAACGACTGATGGACCTGAGCCATGTAGGTACAAAATGGTGATATGTTCTTACGAAGCTTCCTTCATTTGAAGTCTGACCGTGCTTCTTAACCTTGCCTGGTCTCAGTAATTAACTGTGACAAAAGAATGTATATATGGAGAAATAGAGTAACTGAAGAGCTGCTCATTATCACCAGTCTCTAAGGAAAACTGTGGGTTTCATTTCCATAATTCAGCCCTCACCTTGTAGTTCAGATGATGTCCCACAAGTTAATTGCTATGGATTTGTTCTTGGCAAATTACTGCTGGACATTAAACCTGATAGCAACGTTTTTAGGTTAGGGTTTTCTGTCCCCGCGTTCCCCATCTTCTTCTCTGTGAGTTGTTTTGGTAGCCTTCCATATCATGGGTATTTTTAAGTTTCTGCACAGACCCAGTAGTATTGACCTGCTAAGTGATGGTTCCTTTGGATGGATGAGTGCTCTCTTCTTCTAGACTGGTTGTTTTTTTGATGATCCAAGTCTCTCAAATATGACTTAGAATCCTTGGGGATGAGGTCCTGATTGATTCAATTTCTTAGTCTCAGCTAAGAAAAATGCTTCCTCTTTTATAGAGTATGGGGTATAGAATAAGGCTTAATGGACTTCATGTTAGTGTTGGAGAACATGGCATGTAGTAGATGTTCCTTATGTGTTTGCTGAGTGAGTCTCAGCTAAGAAAAATGCTTTCTCTTTTATAGAGTATGGGGTATAGAATAAGGCTTAATGGACTTCATGTTAGTGTTGGAGAACATGGCATGTAGTAGATGTTCCTTATGTGTTTGCTGAGTGAGAGGAAAATGGTGGACAATTAGAAATTCTAATCATTGCAAGAAGTCTCATAGAAATGAGACTAGGTGCTATCAGCGGTCAAGAGAAGTTGGGTTAGCACAATCATATTTGGTTTCCTCTGTTCCTTCTTTTTATCACTTTTACTCTCCCTCACTTTGGACCTAACAGGGAAGAGCCTCCATAAATTGGCGTCATCAGATTTTAGTGTTCTTCAGAACTGTTCTTCAAAGTGTGTGCTGTGGGATTTTAGTTCCACAAGGCGCAGATGTCACCCTGCCACACAGTGTATGGAGGTGCTGGCGATAGCCACTTGCCTCTTCTTGGCACACATTGTTCCAGGAACTCTGATGACTTCCTCCCCCTAGCTCCTGAAACTGTCTGCCTACGGGCTTTCTCTGGGTTCAACCACATGCAGGACAAAATAGAGCTGCTGAGGAGTTGATAGCCCTGGGCTTAGCCTTTGGCCAGGGATGGGAGTTAATAGATGAAAACCTCATCTTCTTTGCCTCTCTTAGATGGGACAGCTCTGAGGTATGTTCAACACTGTCACCTAGAAGTCCTGGAGGGATCTGGAGAGGTAACCTGCTCATCAACATAGCCTACAAATTCTTTCTTTCCAGTCCTGTTTCCGTTCTCCACTTCTTTAATAAACTATTTGCATTCAAATCCCTATCTTAGTTCCCCTACTCAGGGAGCCAATGCTAAGATACACATCAAATGGTTTCTTTAGTCAAAGAAAATTGCAAAGTATTGGGTTAAAGTTACAGAGGTGTCTGCTTCTTAGAGTCTTTAATATGCTAGTATTTATTGTGACTATCAAAGGGAGAATATTAGTGTGAATTATTCCCAAACTTAATTGAGATTGGTTCTCCCCCCATGCCCAAGCATTTTATGAGATTAGTTTGTGAGGAACAAACCTGGGAACTATACTTTTGGGACATTCTAACACCAACAAAACCTCCCTATAAGAAATATTTTGTAGGGCGCCTGGGTGGCTCAGTTGGTTAAGCGACTGCCTTCAGCTCAGGTCATGATCCCGGAGACCCGGGATAGAGTCCCACATCGGGCTCCCTGCTGGGCGGGAAGCCTGCTTCTCCCTCTCTCACTCCCCCCGCTTGTGTTCCCTCTCTGGCTGTGTTTCTCTCTGTCAAATAAATAAAATCTTAAAAAAAAAATATTTTGTAACAAGATGGTTAGCTTTTAAAAATTGGGAATTTTTATATTGTAATTACTAGTTGTGAGTAGTTTGAATAACCCATCGTGGTTTTCAAAGGTTTTCTGAACTATTGTAAGGGCATAACTTCAGCTCCACCGTGGGCGATCAGCTTTGGTGAGCAGATAGTTAACACAACTGATGGGGTCACCTCAGTCCCCAAGACCTCGACAAGGAAGTCATGGCTATGGTAAATGCAATAACATTTTAAGCTTTGTGGCTTTGATAGAAACACTGCATTTTGGTCTATAATTCTCATTTTACAAATGAGGTAACTGAAGCTCTCAGAAAGGTTAAGTCAAGTCTCCAAAGTCACACTGCTAAAAAAAAAAAACCTGACAAAAAACCAGAAGGTTGAGCTCCACCCTCATCCGGTGCTCTTCCCTCTGTTCCACATTGCTTCTGCGCGATATAGGAGCAAAAGGATTGGAATGGAGAGAGACTGGACATAAGATAAAAATCTGGAGAATAAAGCTGGGGTTTTGTTTTATGAGCTCTTAACTTGGTGGGTTTTTGCATCTTTGGACAGAAATTCAAGTCCATGTCCCCTTTCCAGTTTCCCTTTCTGTGATGTTCTCTTACTTCTTCCTTAAACACATTAGGATAGCTAAGGGAGTGAAGAGAATTTCTCTTCAGATGTGTCTTGTCACAACCTCTTCTCTACACATTTACATTTTTCTGAGAAACCTAGTTCGTGGACCACAGGTCTGATTTTAGGAGAGGATCTTGTGCTAACACTGCTTTCTTGTTCTTGAATTAAAGGACCAGAAGTGATAAGAAGTTTTTCTACTTAATCCTTAAGTACTTGTTATTTTAAATCGTATTTTAGAGTATTTTAAGTTGTGAGAGCTTAATGATCTAAACAAGAAAACTAGAAGCAAGGTTTACAGATCTAGATCTGGGAAAAAAATCTGGAGACCTTTGAAAAAAAAAAGAAAATGGATGTTGAGAAGCTGTCCTTTGAGTTTTTCTACTTTGCCTTGGAATTTCTGCCCAGTAAATCTGTGTGCTGTATCACTACCATAGTTCAACTCTACCTCACTTAGTCTTTCTCTACTTTCTGAGGCTTTTTAATATGTATTTTTAATACTCTGAAGACAATTCTAAGAGATTCTGACAATGGCAAATGCTTTATGAATTCTAGTGAGAAGCGTGAAAAATAAAATTAGGACCATTATGCCTTATACCCCTAACAGCCTCCTGGCTTCTGTACACTCGCTTGCTAGACCCTAAGAAAGTGGAAAAACCCTACCAGCCTCCCCCCATAGCCACCCTCTCCCTGCGCCTTCAGATCTAAGAAGGAGAGATAATGGCCACCTGGCTCCGGGAATGTGCCTTACGAGAGCACTCCCTGAGCCTGGCTATCTAGCTCCAGGAATGTGGCTACATGACCACTCCCGGAGCCCCCTACCCGACCATCTGGCACCTTGGGGTTTGCTGGGCTGGGGGGCCAAGGCCAGTTGTAAGGCAGCCAGTAAACTAGGGAGAATGTCAACCAATCATGTGCTTGTAACTGTGGAAATTCTCCAACTTCTCTGTAACTTGTTTGTCCTTACCTATAAAAGCTGCGCTACAGGTATGCTCCGGGCCTCTTAGTGTCATTGGTAATGAGTGCGCGAGGTCCGGGTTCGAACTTGCTGTTTGGCTTTGACTCTGGACTCTGGTGGTCGTCTTTGGGGGGTCTCGGAATTTGGGCATTACACTAGAGGGTAAAATTAAAAAAAATAACCAAAGACTTAGTCATATAGAAATTCTGGTTCTTGGAAGTGGGGTACAATGCAATGGTTCTCCGTCCACTTGCACCATAATACACGGGGTGGGGGGATGGTGTCTCATGAAGCCTCTGATCACACCCAGCCCTGGTTGTGGTGTCGCCTCTTTCTCTTCCATTCAAGAGAATCGGTCCTACTGAAAACTAATCTCTTGCAAATGTAGTAACATCACTAATGTTATTTTAAAGAATATGTTAAAGATAATTAAACATTTTAAAAATAATTATTTTAACACCAAATCTTCATCTCCAGTTGCAGAGGATGAATCTATACTCTTATAAAAAATTTTAAACAGCAGATGCGTATGTAGATTAAAAAGGGCTCTACCCTCCCAACTCCATTCCCTTCCCTGAATAATCATCCTTTGAGGTCGTATCCTTCCTCAATAAGAGAACACCTGGAGACTTTTGTTATTGTTATTGTTGGTATTTTTACTGTCACAAACAATGCTGCATTTTGCATACATGGCTAGTATTTCCCAGGCTGGAGAATATATCTATTTTAAACTCTTGACAGATACTGCTGATGCCTCCAAAGGACCAGAACAACATACACATGCACCCACAGTCCAAGATTTGACCCATCCCTCCACCCCATCCCCTCTGCCAGTACTGAATGTTATCAGTTGATTTTCCAAGTTAATGGTAGAAAATGTGTCACATCTTCCACCACCCCTCACAGGTTCTGGTAACCCTACCTTTTTATTTTTGTGTTCCCCCAGGCTTAGAAGTGATAGCTGCTTTCTACAGTTAACATGTCCAGGTTATCCCAGTGTTACCCCCTTTCCTCCTTCAGCCCTCCAACACTTGGGTAGTTAACTTCCCATATTAAATCCCCAAATCAAAGTACTTAATGTGTTTCTGTTTTAATTAGGTATTTGTATTATTATTATTATTAACTTTCAAGAGCTCTTCTTTTTTTTTTTTTAAGTACTCTTTGTGATTTAATACATTGTTTTAAATGTAAATATATTCTTTCAGTACAAAATTTCCATATTCTTATTTTTGTGTCTTAGGTTTGGGTTTTATAGAAAACATAACTTGCGGCAAAAATTATAGGAAAATGATTTAGTAGAGGATATAAAACATGATCCCAGAACGTGGAGCAATAAAAACATGCAAGATGGGGAAAGTAATGCAAAATGGTCAATTACTGAGCTGGCCACAACCTCAGAAGAGAGGAAAAAAAAGCTTGGCAAATGTATCATCCTTCAGGGCTGGTAAGGCCCTTTGGAATCACGGTGTCTTGGAATAGACTGGGGCATAAGGATGAGAAATTTATGTGTAGGCTTCTTTCTTAATCTTGTCCCCTACCTCTCATTGCTCACACTTTGCCCCATCATAGTCAGCTTTGAAGTACTTTGCTAGGACTGCCCCCTTCACAGAGTCCAGGGAAATCAAAGCTGCTGGAGATATGACAGTCGGGTCTGTGCCCTGAGGTTCCTAGGACCCCACTGCAGCAGGGAGGGCAATGCCATGATGGAATGCAATCTCAAGTCCTTCAAGGAGAATGAGAAACTCAGCAGTGTTAGAAGCCAAGTGATGGCTGGTATCCCCCAGGGTCTCCAATGAGTAGGTAGTCCAGACATGGGAGCAGGAGGGCTTGGCCAAATCTAGGGAAACACAAATCATTGATACTGTGGATAAATATGGTACAATATGGATTCGTTTCTGCATTCTACAATTCGTTCCACTGATCTATTTATCAATAAGTCTTAATATTTACATTGATTTGTAAAAACGATCTTTCCCATTCCTATGTATTTTACATTCTTCATTATTTTAGAATCCCAAATCTTCTTGAAATTTTTATTGAAAGTAATTGATTTTTGATTAATTTAAATAGAACTAACATTTGTAAACCCTCCAGGCAGAAAAAATGGCTTGTCTTTCCATACATTTGGGGTTATTTGAGCTTTTACAATTTTTTTCATCTATTTTATTCTATTAAGGTTTTATTTTAAATCCAGTATAGTTAACACACAGTGTTATAATAGTTTCAGGTGTACAATATCGTGATTCAACAATTCTGCATTAGTCAGTTCTCATCATGATACATATAGTCTTTACTCTACATCACGTATTTACCCATCCCTGCCCTTACCTCCTTTTTCCCCCTTTGTTTATTTGTTGTCTTTCTTAAATTCCACATATAAATGAAATCAGATGGTATTTGTCTTTCTCTGACTGGCTTATTTCCTCTTGTATTATACTCTCTAGGTCCATCCATGTTGTTGCAAATGGCTAGATTTCATTCCTTTTTATGGCTGAATAATATTCTAGTGTGTGTGTTTGTGTGTGTACATACCACATTTTCTTTTTTCATTCATCTATTTATGGACACTTGGATTGATTTTATAATTTGGCTATTTTAAACAATACTACAATAAACATAGGAGTACATATATCTTTTCAAAGTAGTGGTTTCATATTCTTTGAGTAAATACCCAGTAGTGTGATTACTGGATTGTGGGGTAGTTCTATTTTTAAATTTTTTTGAGGAATCTCCAGGTGGTTTTCCACAAAGGAAGCCCAAGTTTACATTCCTGCCAACAGCATAAAAGGGTTCTTTTTTCTCCATAGCCTCATCAACACCTGTTATTTCTTGTTTTTCCCCAAAAATTGCTTTTTCAATTTTTAAAAAATTATTTCCTTCCCATCCTGGATAATCCCTCTTAGTTTTTATTCCCAGTTTTTATTGCATTTTGTGAACTCTTTTTCCACAGTGCCATTTTCTACTTCGTTGTTTCTGGCCATTTGTATATTATTGGTTACCCAATTCAGTCACCTCCTAAAGATTTCCCATGAATGATAAGAGCTAACCAGTAGTTTTTGTTGGATTTTTAGGTAGATCAAAACAATATAGCTTTATCTCTTTTTTCATTATTTATACCTTTTATTTGTTTCTATTTTTATTTTCTCATCCTCCTGTTTCATGTTGATTAGCAAGTATAATAGTGACATTCTTATCTTAATTCTTTTATGGGAATGCTTTTAGAAATTAATGTTAGCTTAGATTTTTTTAGTAAGTATTTTCTTAATCTAAGGAAAACATCTTGATATTTTATCATCTATACTTATTGAGAGATTGATTTCAAACACAAAGTATTAAATTTTGTGTTAGAAAATTAAATACTTTTCTAGCATCTGTTTATTAAGAAGATTATATTGTTCTTATACTTTAATCTGCTAATTGCAATCTTTTTAATAGTAGCTTTCCTAATGTTAAGTACCCTTACATTATTGGGACATAGTGGCTATAGTTTATCTCTCTTTTAATGTACTACTAGATTGGATTTGCTAATATTTAAGATGAGAGATTATAAACATAATGAGATTGGCCTTTTCTACTTTTGTGTTGTCCTGCTGTGTAATGAGTATTAGGTTACACTGGGCTTATAGTTTGAAGTGACAAATTTTCTAGTATCGTTTGTCACATAGGAATTAGCTGTTTTCTTGAAAGTTTCAAGGAACTAGCCAAAGAAACCATTAGGTATGATAGCAATAGAAAAATTGACTACTTATAAATTACTTCTGTAGTTACTGCTTTGTTGGTTTAAATTTGGAATATATATTTTTCTATGAAATCAATTATTTCCATCAAGATTTTTCAAATGTATTTTCATAATGTTGTGTATAATATATACTTTTACAAGCCTCTTGTATATTAGTAGTTTTGACTGTCTTTTTCATCCTCAGATTTTGTTCTTTCTTTATTTCTTTTTTCCTAAGCAGATACTCTATAAATTTAATGAATTCATTGGTTTTAAAAACAAAAGCAAGATTTCAATCAATTGAGACTTTTTAGTTGGGTGGTTTATATTATTTACATCACTTTTATTCTTACTAAGTCCTTATTTCTATTTATTTTACATTTGCATTGCAGTTCTGTTTTAGCTTCCAGTGTTGAATGAATAGTTCATTTATTTTCAACTTGTTTTTTTATTCTCTTCAGACACAAGCATTTATGGCTATTCATTTTCCTATAAAAGTAGCTTTTATCTCATTTCATGAATTTAGTAATTAATGTTCACATTGCCGTTCGCTTATAAAACATTTTAATTTATCCTATTTCCATTTTGAACACCTTAGTTATTAAGGTATAATTGACATACTGCCCATGTGAAATGTAAAATTTGATGAGTTTTGACATATTTCTATAACTATACATTAGTTTGAATTTTCTAGATTCTTTTTATAAATGACATCATAAAGAACATACGCTTTTTTAGCTAAATTCTTTCACTTAGCATAATTATTTTGAGATTCATCCACATGGAGCTCATTCTTTTTCATTGTAATATTGTATTTTATGAATATGCCACCGTTTGTTTATTCATTCATCTTTTGAGGGATGTTTGTTGTTTTCAGGTTGAGATTATTACAAATAAATATGTCTTTGTGTGAACATAGGCTTTCCTTTCTCTTAGGAAATATCTAGGAGTGAAATGTATGGATTTTAAGTATAGGCACCTGTGTAACTTTTTAAATCACCACCGAACTGTTTCACAAAATGGTTGTATCATTTTACACTTCACCAGTAGTCTGTGAGAGTTCACTAATTCTATAACCTCAGCAATATTTAATATTGTAAGTCTTTTGAATTTTAGACATTCTGGTTATATGGTAGCATCTCACTGTGGTTTTAATTTATGTTTTCCTAATGACAAAGAATGTTGGGCATCTTTTCATGTGTTCAGTTGCCATTGGCATATATTCTTTGGTAAAGTGTCTGTTCAAATCTTTGTCCATTTTCTATTGGGTTTTATTTTCTTGTTATTCTTAGTCTTTTTGATAGTAACTATTATAACAGGTGTGAGGTGATATTCTCATTTTGGTTTTGATTTGCATTTCCCTAATGATCAGTGGTATAGAGGATCTTTTCACATATCTGCCAGCCATTTCTATGTCTTTGGAAAGATGTCTATTCAGATCTGCCTATTGTTTTTTAAAGATTTTATTTCTTTATTTGAGAGAGAGACAGAGTGAGAGAGAGAGGGGCAAAGGAGAAGCAGACTCTCTGATGAGCAGGAAGCTCCATGAGGGGCTTGGTCCTGGGACTCTGGGATCATGACCTGAGCCAAAAGCAGGTGCCCCTGGATCTGCCCATTTTTATTTTTTTTTATTTTTTTTTATTTTTATTTTTTTTTTTTTATCCATTCATTTATTGATGGACATTTGGGCTGTTTCTATAGTTTGGCTATTGTGAACATTGCTGCTATCAACATTGGGTGCAGGTGCCCCTTTGGATCACCACATTCTTATCTTTGGGTAGTGCAAATACTACCCAGTAGTGCAATTGCTAGGTCATAGAGTAGCTCTATTTTCAACTTTTTGAAGAAGCTGCATACTGTTTTCTAGAGTGGCTGTACCTCTCCACCAACAGTGTAAGAGGGTTTCCTCTTTTCTTCATCCTTGACAACATTTGTTGTTTCCTGACTTGTTGGTTTTAGCTTTTCTTTTTTTTTTTTTTTTTTTATTGTTACTAAATTTTTTTTCCAGTGTTTCAAGATTCATTCCCCATTCCCCACACCCATTGCTCCCCGCTTTAGGTGTCCCCAGTACCCACCACCAGGCTCTCCCATCCCTCCACCCCCCTCCCTCCAAGTCCCTCAGTTTGTTTCTGTGCTCAAAATCTCTGTTGTTTCGTTTCCCTCC